>WOUH02001254.1:0-20759 GCA_009936405.2 Stevia rebaudiana
GGCTCCGGACCTACCACGTGGTGACATGTGGTCTCGAGCCTGGTTCGGTGCGACGGGTTAACTTCAAACGCGTTTTCCCGCTTCGTTCGAACTCCGTTTTGCGCGCGGTTTTCGCTTATGTTCACGATTTTCCATTTCCTATCCAAACCCATTGGTTTCACTTCCTGAGGAGGTGTTGGGATTTCCGGCCTATGGAACGTTGCATCGTTTTGCGTGTAACTTCCGAACCGTTGCTCGAATCAAAATTTCGCATACACTCAAATGCTTCTGAACACTTATACGAATACGATAAAAGAATTTAATTCAATTAAACTTTAATTACATTAGGGTACCGTAAGTAATACAATTGATCATAAACATACTACTAAACAGACGGAAGATTCTTCTTATTCTCGTAATTGAAACACACAAAATTCGGGACGTTACACGGTCCTTCTCCCTCTACAGGTATTGACGGGGCAGGCACATCTGGTAAACATGCTTTTTTCGCTTATGTTCACGATTTTCCAGTTCCTATCCCTCTGAATGAGTGATGGCGTGCGGTGTTTGCTTATGTTCACGATTTTCCATTTCCTATCCAACCCCATTGGTTTTACTTCCTGAGGAGGTGTTGGGATTTCCGGCCTATGGAACGTTGCATCGTTTTACGTGTAACTTCCGAACCATTGCTCGAATCAAAATTTCGCAATCAAAATTTCGCATACACTCAAATGCTTCTGAACACTTATACGAATACGATAAAAGCGTTTTTTTCATTTAAACTTTAATTACATTAGGGTACCGTAAGTAATACAATTGATCATAAACATACTACTAAACAGACGGAAGATTCCTCTTATTCTCGTAATTAAAACACACAAAATTCGGGACGTTACACGGTCCTTCTCCCTCTGCAGGTACTAACGGGGCAGGCACATCTGGTACACACGCTGATTCTGACGATGATGATGATGCTGGGCTACCATAGAGATTAGAGTACTGCAGCAGAGCAGCCACCCACAGAGATTTATTTGTATATTTGTCTTGATTATTCATCTTGTATATATTTATTTTGTGATGATTCAGGGATATATGTATTCGGGTTGGGTTGTTTACTGATATTTTGATTATGACATGTATTTATGCTCACTATTGATATTACTATTTTCATATATGATGTTCCTGATGGTTTGTCTAGTTCTTGCTTGTTTTGTCTTTGTTTGTATTATAGAATGCAAGGAACTATCACAAGGATGGATGTGGTTTGGTATACACATCGGGGGAAATGGAATGCTTACTGGAACTCCGCCCAATTTTCATGCTATTTTATCAGAGGAGTCTATTCCATTTTTGTTGTTATATTTTATTTTTATTTCTTATTTATTTTTATGTCTTTTTTCATCTCTACATTAGGGACAATGCAGAATTTAAGTGTGGGGATGGGAAACTACAGTTTCATTTTATTTTTCTTTTTATTTTTTATTTATGAGTCAGTATTTTGTTAATAGTTAGAGTGTTTTTAATAAAAATCCAAAAAAAAAAATTAAAAAATCATAAAAATGTACTTGTTTGAGTCTGGTACATTTCATGGGAAATGATAGGTATAACTAGGCTTCTGATTTAGTTTTTGATAGAAATGTTAAGATTTTATGCCTAATTATGATATGTGAGTAGATCCAGCTGATAGTTAGATTCTTATGATTGAATTAATATACTTAATTGTCAGTTACTTTAGTGTTTTTTCATTATCTTGGTTTTGATTTTGAAACTGTTTTGTTAGAGTAGGAGAAAAACCAATGTAAGAGTTAAATCGTTTATAATTTTCTAATTATCTGATATAGCACATCCAAAGGATGACGCTCGCTTTAAATTCACCAGTCCACTGTTTGAGCTGAGCATAAAGGTTGAAATAAACCTATTATTAAGAAGAAAAAAAATATAAATAGAAAAGAATCTAGCTTATGTGTTGTACTATTCGGTAGGGGTATGCATGAATAAAAAAAACCGAACCGAAACCAAAAAAACCGAAATAATCGAACCCAAACAAAATCAACAGGTTTGGTATAACTTTCCCAAAAAACCGACGGGTTCGGGTTGGGTTTGGGTTTGCCTAAAATAAAAACCGAAAAAACCAAATATAACTTTGGTTCACTAGTAAATAAGGATATGATAGCTTTTATGTTGATCTCACATTGAAACTTAGATAAAAAGTAATGGAATACTCTATCTATAAAAAAAGAATGTGTCTTTTTCTTTCATCTCACATTGAAATATGAAAGAAACATGAAAGGAGTCTCTTTTTATAAATAGGAGAATCTTATCTTTACTCTTCATCAAATAAAATTTCGAATTTTTTTATTTGTCAAAAGGTTTATTTAGTTGTAAAATTATTTCAAACCCAACCCAAGTACAAAAATCAAAAAAACCGAAACCCAAACCGAACCAAAACGAAAAACCGATAACCCAAAACCGAAATAATCGAACCCAAACGGGTTTAAAAGTACAAAAACCGAAATTTCGGGTTTGGGTTTGGGTTTAGCCAAAAAACCGACCCATACACACCCTTACTATTTGGTTAACAGCAAGATTGAGACACCTCTGAGTGAAATTCAAAGAAAAATAAAATAAATGCAAAATGCTCATACCATCACTCATTCCATCTTAGCAATCAGTTAATTTTTAAAATATTTTTGATTTAATTAGTGCAGTGGTCTTTTTCTGAAATTTCAGAATGGGAGTAGATGAAATTCCTTGTTTGTGTGATTGTACATATTTTGACTGACCCGTTTAGAACTTAAATTGTCATGATTAGGAATTTGATTGTCAGTGTTTGGATTTAAATGGATAAATATATTTGCAATCACATTAGCATATTATCTGTTTTGAAATGTATTGTTATATAAATCATTAGTTGTGATTCCATGGTATAGGGCTTTTTCAGGGACGAAAAAGAGTCAAGTGTAGGGATGTTTGATGTGGTGTAAACACATCTTCTTTCCGAGTCCTTTTTATTTGTATTTTGAGTCTTTTATATTTGTTTTTAGTTAGTTTAGTGTTATATTTCATAATCCGTCCTTGTACTTAGTTTGATCGTATTTTGTAGGAGTTCGTGTTAAAATGGAGCGTTTTGAAGATTAACAAAGAAAGCACGAGTCTCCGGGTTGAAACAAGACGGAAAAAATGAAGAATTGCTTATCAAAGAACCTACGCGCCACGCGCCACTCTAAGGACACCCCCTTCGCGACACGCGTAGCCCCCCGAAAAGCAAAATCGGGGAGCCGACTATTTTGTCCTATGAGACACGTGTAGGTAGCCTCCTCAACCCTGCGCGACACGCGTAGGGTCATTTACCGACTAAAACCCTAATTTTCTAATATTTAAGTTCGGTTAATCTAGAAGGTTAAAGGTCGATTCCAGCCGTCTCTAAGAGCGATTTTGGACAAAGAACGCAAGGGAGGAAGCAAGTTTTGATCTTGGAGCTGTTTGGTACATTAATTTAGTTATTTGTTAATCGTTTGAACATTGTTCTTGTTTGATTTCTAGTTTTCTGACTGATTCTAGTTTATGAACAAATTGAGAATGATGTTTGCTACTGATTTGATGATAAATATGATTAGTTAGAATGTTTTGATTGCTATGCTAGGCTAAAATCATTGTAGTTGTCTAGGATGTGATGATTGTATGATGTTTGTGTGATTTTTGGTTGATTGGACTATGATCCACTTGTTTGGAACTATTCTTAGGTAAAAACCCAGCCTCTAATTAGTTGCATTTGTATGAACTTGGCTGAATTAACCATAGTTAGGTCTAAATCATATGTGTCTATAGCGGTTTGGTGATTTGATTGTGTTGAGTCTAGTAAGCTAGGGTTATACATCCTTGTCTTAGGATTAGTTGGTCTTTTGCTATAGAGTCCTTGTCTTAGGAGTTTTGTAGTCTTTAGCTAACCGAGTGTGATTATCTGAGTGAACTGGTACCCTCTTTAGCTAGTAGATTGACAACCTATTTAGTTTGGGAACCTGGGAATTGGGAGGTAACGTGACATGTATCTACCCTAGGAGTGGAAGCTGACATAGGTACTAAGTTTGGTAGACAGTCCATAGAGACCATAACGTCATCAGTCTAGTATCCTAATCCATAGAACCCATATCCCCAAAGGTGAGTCCATGATCCAATTTGATTGGAACTGATTACTTGATTCTTAATCATCCTAGGTAACTACTCTTTTGTTCTTGCTTGATATTTGCTATTTGTTTGTTTGCTTATGAAAAGACCATTTTGCCCTTAGGTTTAATTTAAGTTGCATGACCCTAAGAATTTCGAGTGTGATGTGTGGTTCTGTCCGTGAGTCCTTGGACGATACTCGGTCTTACTTGCTAGGCTACTATTGATTGGTACACTTGCCGTATATGTGTAGTTAGGAGCAGTTGATCGTTTTTATAAATTTTATTACTTGACCCTGTTTTTGCATACGCTCAGCACACATCAAGTTTTTGGCGCCGTTGTTGGGGACTCTTAGGCACTTAGGTATTCTTGTAGGTCACGTCACTTAATCTTTCTAGTTTTTCTTTTAAAGCCTTTTCTAATGAATGCCACACACAAGATCGTCTAAATCCCCCCTTTTTGCTTACGTTGACGAACCGGAGAGATACTTCCATTTGCGCCTGAGAGACTCGCTCTCAAGGGTGCAACCCTCCGGTTCTGTTTCTTTCACCCCTCTTTCTTCTAATTCTTCTTCATCTTCTTCTAATTCTTCACATCACACACCTTCTCCTACCCTTTTCACCCTCTTTTCATTCTTCTAATCAATCTGAGATGGCAAATAGACGCACCATCCATCAGTGGTCCAACGAGGGATTCACAGGCGTTGGCAATCCGTTTGCCGAAGTAGCACCTGAACTTGAAAATAGGAACTCCTGGCAGTTCCCCTCATATGTCATGACCACCATCGCGAATGCTACTCAATTTTACGGTCGTGACAATGAGGATGCCCCAGGACATGTTAACAAATTCAACCGCATCTGTCGCACATTCAACCTTCCAGGACGGGACCTGGATTGGGTTATGACACAGCTCTTCCCGTTCTCCTTATCCGATCGAGCCGCCACATGGTTCGATACTATTCCCACGGGCTCCATTCATAAGTGGACCGATCTGCGCACAGCCTTTCTAACTAAGTTCTATCCTTCTTACCGTGCCACGCGGCTTCGTGAGGCAATCCATTCCTTCCGCATGGGAGAAGATGAGGACTACCATTGAGCCTGGGAGAGGTTCAACGATCTACTTGCTGCTTGCCCGAAACATGGCATGACTGACTGGGTGTTAGTGGAAAAGTTTTACAGTGGCCTTACTCAAAAGATGCGCAGCACCTTCAACACTGATGCTGGAGGACAAACGATGGAGATGAGGACTGTAGATGAGTGTAGGAAGTCGTTTGCTTCTTTCACTCGAGCTGAGTACGAGACTCCCTACGATTCTAGGAATTCCAATCCTAGAGCCACTAACACCCCTCCTTCTACCACTTCTAGGGTTGTTTACCAGGTAAACTCTAATAGCTGTAGAAACTCTAGCGAGGGAGATGAAAGAGATGAAGATGAAGTACGAAAGATGTGAGATATGCCGAGGAGGGCATGAAACGAGAGACTGCCCCGTTCAAACACCCGAGCAGTTAGATTCGATAAACAGCGGGTGGCACAAACCCATGACGAATGATTACCGTCAGAATTACAATCAAAACTCCAATTGGAGAAATTCAAACTAAAAAGCCAACCAAAGTTCTAACTGGCGTAGTGGTAACTCCTAAGGTAATCAGCAGAGGCAACCTCTTTTCCCAAATCAGCCTCCAGTTGATTTCAGACCCGCCCTTCTTCTTCTAACTTCACCCCTTCTCCTTCTTCTGCCCCTTCTTCTTCTTCTGGGCCTGATCTCGCTTCCATACATGCCAGCATTGAAAGCCGCACACGTATGGTGCAGGCTAACTCCGAACGAACAGAATCTCAATACGCGCAGTTGAAACATGAGCTGCAACTTGTTAGATCTGAACAGAAGGAGCACAACTTGAAGTTAGATGGCCAACAAGCCCAAATCAGAAACCTTGAAGCCAAATACACTTATCTAGCCACGAAGGTTAATGAACGCCCATCCGGTAGTCTACCGAGTGGCACGGTCAATAACCCGAAACCCTCTTACTATAATGCGCACGCGAAAGCCATATTTACGCGTAGTGGCCGATAGTTGGTGACACCTCTCACGAGGATCGAGGAGGATGATGAGGAGGAGGTAGACGAAGAGATTGTTTTAGAGGCGCCTGTAGTGAAGTCGACTCCCCAAGCTAGTGAGGGGAGTGCACCATCGGAGAGTGAGAAGGTAGTGAGTGATGAGGAAAGTGAGAAAGTAGTGAGTAGTAAAGCGAGTAGTATTCCTCCCGAAAAGGGAAAGGCCTCGGTTGCTAGTTCAAAGCCTAAACCTCCATATCCTGATAGGCTTAACCGCAACCGAGAGGAGGAACAGTTCACCAAATTCCTTGACATGTTCAAACAACTCAAGGTGAACATTCCTTTCATCGAGGCACTCCAACATACACCCAAGTATGTCAAATTTCTGAAAAACCTGCTTTCCAACAAGCAGAAGTTGGAGTCTTGTCTCGCGGTGACTTTAGATGATAAGTGCTCTGCAGTGGTTCAGAGTAAACTGCTTGAGAAGCTGTACGATCCAGGTTCTTTCATTCTTCCTTGCAAATTCGGCAGTTCCTCTCGTTCTATTTATGCGTTAGCGGATCTTGGTGCTAGCATCAACCTTATGCCCTATTCAGTCTATAAAACCTTGGGTTTAGGTGATCCGCTTCCCACACGTATGTTCATCACGATGGCAGATCGATCTGTCCGTTTCCCATGCGGGATTGTGGAGAATGTCGGGATTGTGGAGAATGTCCTTGTTCACATTGGCAAACACTACTTTCCCGTGGATTTTGTCGTTTTAGACATGGATGCGGATAGTGAAGTTCCAATCATTCTAGGTCGTCCGTTCTTGCGCACTGCGAAGGCAAACATCGATTGCTTCGCCGGGACTATCACCATGCAAGTTGGTGATGAAAAATTCTCGTTTAGTGCGGTGAAACCAAAGAAAGTGGAAGTCGACAAGTTAGAAGTAGATGGCGATTACAACGCGGAGTTTCGCGCGATGAAGAGGCGGTTAGACGAAGTCAAGAGTAGGGACGAGCGAGGAAAGATGAAGGTAAAGGGGGACGGAAACCCCCGTTTGCACTCTTAAGCAATTTGAGTGTTTGACTGTCGGGTGAAACTCCCGATTGGAAAGTTGTGTAACTTGAGTCATTCGTTTTCATCGTTTTGTGTTTTGAGTCATTACCGAGTCGTTCCCAATCCATTTCACGAAAGGTGAAATCCGTTAGAGAGGTAATACGTTGAAGCAGCGGGTTCTGAAATTTCACGCAATTCCGAGGTCGGGAGAGGGAGCTACACAGCAGAGAAGACGAGTTCAAATTTAGAGTTATATATATATATTAAAAAAAAAATCTGATTTTTGTACGCGCCGCGCGCCACTTTCCCAACCAACACCACGCGACACGCGTGTGTTTCAAATTTTCAGAAAAATAAAACCCCAATCGGGGTTATTTCTCACCATCACCATCGTTCTCCATCACCATCATCCACCGATTCCCTCCGCTACCTACACCATCTCCACCACCGACGAACCACTTCCGGCGCAACCACCATCATTGTCATCCTCAACCACCGGAGCCACCACGAGCAACCATCTCCTCGTCGCGACACACCACCCCTTCCGCCGGTCTCCTCCATCTCTCTCGGTCTCCTTCTCTCAGGTACACACTCTCTCTCTCTATTTTCCCCGATTGACTATCTGGAAACCACCACCGCCGGCTGCGGTGGTGGGTTTTTCCCCTGCTCCGGCCGACATCATCAACGAACACCATCACTGCCGCCATCCCTATCGTCTGAGATGGCTGTTTGCCGGACCACAGCCACCACAGGTGGTGGTTCGTGTCTGACCTCATTACGCCCCAAAACCCAAGGTTCAACTTGGTTCGCGTCTGAAACTTGGTTCGCGCCTGAGTTTTGACCCGTAACCCACTGACCCCGAAAAACCACCTCTAGCGGGTGGCGGTCAGTTGATTTGGACCCGAAAAATCTTCATATTCAGTAACCTCGACTCGAGCCGGTTCGGGTCGGGTGTTAAACCCGTAATTTTTCGCACTTTAACTGATTATTATTCGATGGTTTAGATTGTTTCAGCTCACCGGAGCTAGATCGTGCGGTTTTCCATCACAGATTATTCGGGTTTCTATTTGCTCGCGATACGGTACGTTCGGGATTCCATTTTGTTTTTCTTGTTGAGTCGTTTTCGTTTGTTTTGTGTCGGTTTTTAACCATTGAGTCGTTTGGTTTTAATTTGAGCTTAAATGGAAAAATCATTAAGATTTTAGAGTTGTTTGAGATCGTTATCGGCACTAGCGTTTTAATGGTTAAATTTGTATATGCCAGATTGTTTAAATTGTTGGTGTACAATTAAATGCTCGTTTATGGTTTGAATTGATTACTTATTTGATAAATTGTGGTTGTTTAAGGATGAAACACTCCTGGTATATCGTCCGTATACTAGGGGGAGTTTTCGATCCCGTTTTTAACGAACATAGTTCATGTTAGTGTGGGGATCGGGAGAGCCGGTGGATACTCAATCTCCATTTCGACCGGTTTTCTTGATTAGCACGCTCGTTATTTGTTTAAATTGACTAACCATGAACTAATTCGCGTTCACTGTTGAGAATTTGTAAAATTTTGTAAATTAAGTAAATATTCTCTTTCAGTAACAGTTTTCTTTTTATAAAAACCATAAAAATACAAAAAGATTTTTCAGTTTTTAGCTTTTAGTTTAAATTTCAGTCAATAAACCAGAAAAACACAAAAATATGTCTAACTTTGTTTGTTAAAGTTAATTATCTTATTTGTTTGCACGTATTGTTTATTGTTTATTATTAGACATATATGGCTGAGAGCAGTCGCACGGGCGCGAAGCGCCGAAGAGTCACGCGCGCATCAGCAGCGCCTGCCCAGCAGGAGGCGGAGCCTATCAGACGGCCAACCCGTATCATTACCTACAGAGACGCCGACCCGCAGTTCCCTACGATGGATGAGGACCCACCTTTACCGGATGATCGCCCTCCACTCGGCGACCATCTATTCTTACGATTCGTTGATCCTTCCGTGGAGTTCACTGACTTAGGTAACCTCATAGGATTAGCCCACCTCACCCATAGGACTTACAGTTTCGATCTTCTTGACCAGTTACGCACTAGAGATAGGTTCGTAGACCAATTACGCGCTAGAGATAGGTTCGTAGAGCTATTAGGTCCTAGATGGTTAGACACCTTAGCTTGTGCCGATACGCCATATCTTGAGCTTACCCTTGAGTTCCATTCCACCCTCCGATATCGGGTCGACGACTTTGATCAGTCCGACGCCGTCTCGTTTGCCCTCGGCAGGCAGACGTATGCGATGTCTGTACCAGAGCTTGCAGTAGCTCTCGGTTTCTATACTGAGGAGGAGGTCACCCTTCCCGCTTTACTTGCGCACGCCGAGGTGTGGTCCAACACACATATGAGATCGGGGTGACTGTCAGCCAGCTCGACCCGTTCTGGACCACCCATGCGGATGGTCCCTACTCTTCTCGAGCTGTTGAGTCGTCTTTGCATGATCCTCTCCATCGTTATATTCACAGGATCCTGGCTTGCACCTTGATCGGTCGCTACTCCGGCACCGAGAAGGTCAGTCAGCTTGACGATTTTTGTTTATATTGCATCATTGGCGGCCATCAGGCCAACCTGGCTACCATTTTTCTTACATCTATGGCCCGCACTCCGCGAACGGGTAGCCAGGCTCGATTAGCTTTAGGACCTTACATCACTAGATTAGCCCGCTGCTTAGGCGTTTTTGAGTATCCTATAGGGCATCTCACCGAGGGTCATGCCACAGAGCCCTTCGGTGTTCTCGAGCTTAGAAAGGCCGGTATCCTGGAGTGGACCGAGCCTCTTTCATTCACTCCTATGCGCGAGGGTCCACAGGTCCCTCCACCAGTCGGACTGATGCCGATGCCGCCATCAGGGCAGGGGCGCCACCTCATCGTTCTTTCACCGTTGTTCCTATACCACCTCCACCGTTACCTAGTGAGGAGGATAGGTGGGCATTCTCACTAGCATTTGCACAGTTGCAGTACGCGACGTTGCAGCACATGATGACGCTCCTCCAGACCCCGATTCTGGACTGGTTTGTGTTCCCTCCGATCCCACCACCACCCTGTCCTCCTCCATCTGCAGGTACTGACGGGGCAGGCACATCCGGGACACACGCCGACGATCATGATGATGCTAGGCCACCACCTCCATAGAGATTAGAGATTGTAGCAGAACAGCCACCCACGGAAATTTATCAGTATTTTGTACTTGTTTATTCATCTTGTATATATTTATTTAGTGATGATTATTCAGGGATTTTTGTACTCGGGTTGGGTTGTGACTGATATTTTGATTATGACATATACTCATGCTTATTGTTTATATTTATTTATGTCATGATGTTACAGATGGTTCGTCTAGTTCTTGCATGTTTTGTTTTGTCTATATCATGAAATGCAAGGAACTGGCACTTGTTGGATATGGTTTGATATGGAATGCTTACTGGAACTCCACCAACTCTTTTCACGATATTATATCAGGGGAGTTTGTTCCATTTTTTGTTGTTATATATTTATTTTTAATTCTTCTTTATTTTTATGTCTTTTTCCATCTCTGCATTAGGGGCAATGCAGATTTTAAGTGTGGGGATGGGAAACTACAGTTTCTTTTTATTTTTCTTTTTTTCTTTTTATTGTTGAGTCAGTATTTTGTAAATAGTTAGTGTCTTTTATAAAAATCCAAAAAAATTATAAAAATGTCCATGTTTTAGTCCGGTACACTTCATGAGAAATGATAGGTATAATTAGGCTTCTGATTTAGTTTTTATTAGAAATGTTTAGATTTTATGCATAATTGTGATATGTGAGTAGATCCAGCTGACAGTTAGATTCTTAGGATTGAATTAATATACTTAATTGTCAGTTAATTTAGTGGTTTTTCATCATCTTGGTTTTGATTTTGAAACTGTTTTGTTAAAGTAAGAGAAAAACCAGTGTAATAGTTAAATCATTTATATTTTCTTAATTATCTGATATACCACATTCAAAGGATGGCGCTCGCTTTAAATTCACCAGTTAACTGTTTGAGCTGAGCATAAAGGTTGAAATAAACCTGTTATTATTAAAAAAAAATAGAAAAAGAATCAAGCTTATGTGTCGGACTATTCGGTTAACAGTCATTAAGACACCTCTCAGTGAAATTCAAATAAAAAATATAATAAATGCAAAATGCTCATACCATAACTCTTTCCATCTTAGCAATCAGTTAATTTTTAAAATATTCTTGATTTAATTAGTACGATGGTATTTCTTTGAAATTTCAAAATAGGAGTAGATGATTTTCCTTGTTTGTTTCATTGTCCATACTTTGACTGACCCGTTTAGAACTTAAATTGTCATGATTAGGAATTTGATTGTCAATGGTTAGATTTAAATGGATAAGTATATTTGCAATCACATTAGCATACTATCTGTTTTGAAATGAAATGTATTGGTTAAATCAGTTGCTTAGTTGTGATTCATAGTATAGGGCTTTTTCAGGAACGAAAAAGAGTTAAGTGTGGAGATGCTTGATGTGGTGTAAATACATATTCTTTCCGAGTCTATTTTATTTGTATATTGAGTCTTTTATATATATTTTTTAGTTTATTTATCGTTATATTCCATAATCCATGCTTTTACTTAGTTTGATCGTATTTTGTAGGAGTTCGTGTTGAAATAGAGCATTTTGAAGATTAACGAAGAAAGCACATGTCTCCGGGTTGAAACAAGACTGCCAAGCCAGGCTACGCGCCACGCGCGGAATTGAAGCATAACCGGCGCGACACGCTTAGACCCCCGAAAAGCAATTTTGGGGTCTCGACTATTTTGTCCTACGCGGCACGCGTAGATCCCCTCCTACCCTGCGCAATACGCGTAGGGTCTTAAACCGAGTTAAACCCTAATTTCTAATATTTATAGTTCGGTTGTTCCAAAGCCAAAGAGATGGATTCTAGTTGTTTTTTAATACGATTTTGGACGAGGAACACAGAGGAGGATCAAAGTTTGAAGCTTGCTTTAGTTTGGTTGGTTAATTTAGTTGATTACTACTTTGTTTGAATATTGTCTTTGTTTGAATTCTTGTTTTCTTGTTGAATCCAGTTTATGCACGAATCTAATATGTCTATTACTACTGTTTTGATCATAAATATGAACGCTTTGATTGAATTGACTGCTATGTTAGGCTAATTGCATTGTAGTTGCCTAGGATATGATGATTGTATGAAGATTGTTTGATTTTGGTTGATTGGACTATGATCCACTAGTTTGGAACTGTTCTTAGGTAAAATCCTAGCCTTAGATTGATTACACTTGTATGAACTTGGCTGAATTAACCATAGCTAGGTCTTAACTCCGTGTGTCTATAGCGGTTTTGACGGTTTGGTTGTGTGTTAAGGCTAGTAAGTTGATGTTGTGCATCCTTGTTTTAGGATTAGTTGGTCTTTTGCTATATGAATCCTTGTTTTAGGAGATTATAGTCTTTAGCCAACCGAGTGTGAGTATTTGAGTGAGTTGGTACCCTTTTAGCTTGTAGATTGACAACCTATCTGGTTTGGGAATCTTAGAGTCGGGAGGTAACGTGACAGGTATCTACCCTAGGAGTGGAAGCTGACATAGATTATTAGGAGTTAGGATTAGCAGTCCAGGCCGAGAGGATAGATCTGCATTCTTAATTACCATTTTAATAATCTAAATAATAAGAAACCATATCCCCAAATGTGATGTGTTTGTTGCTTATTTGCTTGTTTAGTGAAAAGACCATTTTGCCCTTAGTTTTTGTTAAGTTGCATGACGTTGGGAATTTCGAGTGTGCTATTGGTTCTGTCCCAAGAGTCCTTGGACGATACTCGGTCTTACTTTCTACGCTGCTAATTGATTGGTACACTTGCCGTTTATGTGTAATTATGAGCATTTGATCGTTTTTATAAATTTAATTCTTGACACTATTTCTGCACATGCTTAATCTCACATCACGGTAGATATGCATTAAATATGACATTAATTTATACCGGTAAAAATGATATTTGTGGTTTGATTTTTTATGTTCTCTGAAACAAAATACTTCAAGGTTTTGAGTAACACAAAAATCGTTAATAAGATTTTAAAAGAGAACTAGAAAAGAAACCCACATACGGACGCTTATACGTAAATATTAATGAGTTTCAAAGAAAACCACAAATAAAGTACCTAAAAATGAATGGATTAATCGGTACCAAAATAATTTTGAACCTTTCGGTCTGTAATCATCATGCAACGCCATATATATATAGCTATTGGGTAAATAAAGTGTAGATGCAAAAAAGAAATTATGTTTAGTACTGTTTTGAATAACTCTTCCAGAAAAGGAAAAGAAAATTTTAAAATTAAATATGATAAAAAAAATTTATTGTTTTGAAAAACTTTATATTGGAATTTCCAGGTAATATGCATGATTCTTTTGACCATTTTAGATGATTTTCACTATTGTCTTTTTTGTCGATGTCAAGTGTGTTTGACATTTTGTACTTTCAAATTCAATCTTTTCGTATATGTCAATCCTCAACTTTATTTTTTCTAAATTATGTTACAAATGTGTATGAATGCCTTTACAAATGTGTATGATCTGTTCTTTGAATGCCTAATGCTCCTCAACTTTATTTTTCCTAATTTATGTTAAAAATGTTTATGATATGTGTTCTTTGAGTTGCGGATCTCTATCATATGTTGGCGAAAGTCGGGGAGAAACTTGAACTAGATGAGTTTGATGAGTAGTTTCTGAATCCATCCAGCCATTGCAAATGACCAGTTTCTGAAGCCATTGCACATGAGTTTGATGAGTAGTTTATGTATAAGATCTGGCTTTAGGAGAGACAAATGACCAGTTTCTGAATCCATCCAGCCATTTCAAGTTTGCATTTAATGCCAAAATACCGATTTTTTATCCCATGTGCGCTACAACACGGGCACGGGTCAAAATTCTAGTTTGATTTAAAGTACAACGCTCTATATGGTGCAATTTACATAATTAACATGAATGGGATACAAAATCTTCAACACAAGCCTAGCATAAGCTTATAAATGGTCCCTTAGCATTGACACGTTTACTTTTCACTAGTTGAAGTTCAACAGTTTACTCTCTTTTCAGGTTTAACATCTTACTTTGGGCATTTTGAGGATTTAGAACAAACTTGAATGACATGGAGTATACTGATGTTTCCATACTTAAAACGATTCATGGATAGCTAAGACAACCATTCCCATTTGCTAAGTGATATCTGTTTCTTCAACATCCTCTGGGTAAATTTGATCCAATTCTTGAGTTATTGATAGAGGAGGAATCAAAGTACCCGAAACTAACAATTGATAGCAATTATAAGAAATAATGCAAGGTAGATTCTCCTCATATTCCTTTGAAAGAGTCAAAGGTGTGGTAACTCCTTGAGATTATGGTGGAGTAGTAATAGCAACTTGATCAGGGTAAGTGGAGGAAAGTGGATAGACAACTGTTGAACTTGGTTGGGCAAAAAAAAGCACTATTGGTAGTTGCCTACTTAACAGAGTTGTAACTATTAGCATGATTGAGTGCCCTTTATTTTTCATCCATCTCAAAGGCTTTAATGGTGGATACTAAATCAGTCAATGTGGTACTTGACAGTATCTTCACTTTCTTTATGAGCCCTACATTTGTGTCCTTTTTTTTTTGGTAAGGCATTAAGCATCTTCTTGTTGATTTCAGCAACTAACGAACGGATTTCAGCAGTCTTCATTTCAGCAATCAAAGTCACAAACCTTTGGATTTGAGTGTTCAAAGATTCACCAACTACATCTAAACAGGTTGAACTTCTGGTTCAGCATGTCTTTTTTGCTTTCTTTCATCTCCTTATTCCATTCATAAACTTGAATTAGTGCGTCCCACAATTCTTTGGCAGATTTGTGTTCCCTGAATCACTATGCAATTTCTGAAGACAATGCCATGGTGATGCAAGCAAGTGCTTTCTCATCTTCTTCAAAGATTTCAAAATCTTCATCTGTATATTGATGAAAAGGTTTGACAGTCATTTCTCCTCCCCCTGTTGGGTTTTTCTTTCCTCACAGATAAGAGGGAAGACAGATCCTGAAGCTCAAACAAATTATCTGTATTACATAAAAATATTTCACAATATTTAATTAAACAAAATATTTTGAAATATTTAGGAAAATTCTTACCAAAAGATGTTTAAGTTTGTGAATTCTTGGTGAGATGACTGTTGTTCGCAAACCGCAATTGCTGGAACAAAACCAAATTTCCCATCCACATCCTCGATTTCCGATAACTGCTTTATCTTTTCTTCTCTATCTTCCTCTACTGCCACTAAAATTTCAACTTATGCGCCGTAAAATATAAAACAAAGTCAAAAATAAAATTAAAAATAAATATAACATGTTATATTCCTAAATATTCCTACTCTTTGTCACCCATTAATCGGCAATAACTCCCCATCTGGAATGGGGACCTTTTTACAAAGAAAAACTTATTTCTTCATTCATAGTGATACCAGGGACTAAGACAGGCCACCCGGTCGTCTTTGAAGAACGAATTGACTCGAACCATGGGTTCTTAGTGGATAAACTGATGTAATTTCAGGTAAACCGATGTGTAAACCAACATTATGATTCGAATGATGGAGAGTAAACAAGAGTCTCCAACCCATTGGCATAAACTGGGAATAGCAGATTCCAATTGTATGAAAAAACTCGGTGATCAAAGTAGGAAAAGGGTAAGATAATCCCAAAGTGAAAGGGAATCCAGGGAAACAAACTAGGTGGCAGAAGTGTGGTCAACTTTTAAAGAAGGGTCGAAATTATGAAAAATGGTGTTGCCCGGAAAGCATCCCGTGGATTGGAGAAGTTCGATTTTGGTATATCGAACACATTTGTGTTTTTCTCATCATATCATAGGATACTCTGATCCCAAAAACCCCATCAACGGTATTGTGTAACCGAGATGTGGATGGGAGGGCCATTGTTAGCATTTAACATGAAAATACTTAATTTTACAGCAATAAAACTTAAGAACCAAAGACCTTTTTTTATGAAAATCGGTTGAAGAAGATGATGAAAACCCTATTCCAATTACTTACCTTATATAGTGGAAAGTAATTACTATAGTTAAACCGTTCGCATGCATCAGATTAATCTGGTCCACTTGATTAAATCAGGGTTTGCAGAAACTTCAAATCATTTTTTACAGCTGTAAACAATTTGAAATGCATGTAAAAAATAATTTGGGTGTAATTGTTAGGCTGGATTTATTCAGAATATTTGGGAAGATTAACATAGGCATAGTTTGGGATATTTCATAATACCTTAATAATTAGTAATTTGCTTATATTTGTTATTCAGATGCTACTAAGTATTTTGTAGTTGTATTCTCAGATATCCCGGGAGAAATGTGCGAGAAGTATACTGATTAAAGTTCAAACGACTACTTAGCGATTTAACCATGATTGATTAGTTATGTAGAGGTGACTCAGCTGCCCCAACTAACAAACGGATTATGCGGCCTGGTGGAAGTGTATGGGCTGCTGACCGAGTCGCATAATTAGTTTATGATCATTTGTTTGTATTTAAAGGAACAAGTGATTGATTAAGAACACACAACAACACACTCTATTCTCTTCTGCTCTCAAAAAATCTCTGCTCACTCAACATATTTGCGAACACTTTAGCTTCCAATCACTTGTTTGCTTCGTATTGTATTTTACAAAAGCTTTTTAATAAAGTTGATTAGACAAGTGATTTTTGGTCACTTTCCGAGGTTTTATGCCGGAAACTCTACTGGATTAAGGAACAAGTGATTGTTTAGGAACACACAACACACTCTATTCTCTTCTGCTCTAAAAAAATCTCTGCTCACTCAACACATTCGCGAACACTTTAGCTTCCAATCACTTGTTTGCTTCGTATTGTATTTTACAAAAGCTTTTCAATAAAGTGGAGTAGACAAGTGATTTTTGGTCACTTTCCGAGGTTTTATGCCTGAAACTCTACTGGATTAAAGGCTTTACTCACTAAGAATCCTTTGTGTTATTTACATTTTTCGCATTTACATATTCTTAAATATTCCTAGGGATTCCTAGGAATAAGCGCGCAAAACACAACAAACACTGACTCTTGGAAATACACGTACACTACCTCACAAAACTAATTCAGTTTGCTTAAAATTCAGATTTTGTCTATTTTTAGCAGAAACATTAATGACCTAATTCTTGCAAACTATTTTAAGTTTTAACCCATCGTATACATGTATAGTAATGGAAAGTTGCTTTCCTTTGTGAACCAATGCAATGTTCTGAACATACGGTTTATGGTGTTACAACTATACATTAGGTACCTCTAACATAGTTATGCAACAACCTTAACTTTATATAAATTACACTTTTACCCATTAACCTATCAAACTTAGGTTAAGTAATTATGAAGCCAATATAGCCATGCTCAGACTTTAGTAAAGAGGGCTCGGCTCCTTTAAACCTAGTTTGATGCTTGCTAAACCAAATAATCACATAAAGGATGGGCAAATTAAGGAATTTTGTCACCATAAAAGAACATGAAGAAATACTTCAACAAATAAAACCAACGTTTAAACCTCCCCAACTTACAAATTTGGGCCACGAGTTCTATTATTACCCAAACATATATGTTTACAATGACACTCATTTGTCGCAATGTCAAACTCTCTATGTAAACGGGTCAAATAAGAAGATCTCCGAGGCTCAAGATGATGAGTTGGCCATAACCCATTCAACCAACGTAGAAATTCCAAACCCCGTTGCGGTTTTCTTCTTGTCATTCCATACCGGACCCGCCATGTCAATATGCAACCATTCCACTTTCTCATTAACAAACTGTCACGAAGTACACAAAGAGTTTAACAAAAGAAGTCACAATGTCAACCCATAATTATAATCCGTGAATCATTCAATAAAAAGTTCAGGAAACAGGTCAGATCGGGTCAAAAATGTTGGAACTAGACCTAAGTATAATTTTAATGTCTATAACCCCTAAATCTTTTACATTTAAAGACATCTACTAGGTTTTAACCATATTAAAACTAATAAATTTTAAGAGTTGCGAAAACTCCTGTCAAACAACCACACATTATTTTTGTTTTATAAAGAAAATAACAGAAAAATAATGTTTATTCGTCACGCATGAAATTCAATAAAAAAAATAAGTAATGAAATTTTTTTGTCTATGTATAGTATATAACCTGCACATGCGTTGGTAAACAATAAAAAAATTTAAAAACACATGAAAAAGTTTACTTAAGATGGTTTTTTATCTACATGAACATAAACAATATAAAAAACAAAATCAAAACAAATACCGTTAGGTTAATAGGACTTCTTGCAATCGAAAATATCTATGAGTTTTGAAATAATCCTAAGCGTATACTACTAATGTAGTAACATCGTTTTTGTTATAACAATTAAAAATTACTATCAATAAAATAAACACAAAGAAATGTTAAACCAATATTTGTCAAGTTTATTATAATTAAGGGGTCTAATATGTAAAATGTTAGTCTTCATATTGTGTCTTATTGTAACCCACTTTCATCATTAATCATATTACGATCTATTGGGTTTATCTTGGTATCAAGAGCTAGGAGGCCAATCGCTTCGCTTCCTTTCTGCCGACGGCAACTTCTTTTTTTCGGCAAAGCTATTATTCCAATTTAACTCATGGCTACCCTAGCTGCCTTCACTACCTCTGAGAAAACAGCCCACAACACTCACAAATTTGCTTTCACCCTAACCCCAACGAATTATGGATACTGGAAAGTGATGCTTGAACCCTTCTTAATTACCAATCATCTATTCGGCTATGTAGATGGCACGATTTCTCACCCGGAACCCACTGCTATCATACCGTCCTCCAAAGAAGGAGAAGCTTCTTCAACTACTGATAATCCAAGCTATTCCTGGTGGGTTGCAAATGGCGCTCACGTCCGAATGATTATCGTATCAACAATTTCTGAGGCATCTATTCAACATGTTCAAGGTGCCACTTCTCGTGATCTTTGGCTTTCTTTAGAGCGTGCTTATGCCCCAAACACAACTTCTCGTGAATACACACTAAAAACTCAATTGCTTAGAATAATGATGAAAGGGGATGAAACCCCAATTGCATATTTGACTGCTTTGTCTAATATTGGTGAACCTATGAAAGATAAGGACCTAGTTATGCTCACAATCTCGGGACTGAGAGATGAATACAACGGTTTGAAATCCAATCTTTTGGCCCGACACAGCCAGTTACATTTAACGAACTGCACGGTCTATTATCCGACCATGATTATATGATCAACTAACCAAACCCTATTACTACTACCTCACCACCGCAGTTGTTTGCTGCTACCACCCAACAACCTGTTACAAACACAAGTCTGCCTCAACAACAGCTTGTAACCTTACAACAGTTGGCGGCTCAAATGGGTTATCAGTTAAACCCGATTACACCACCAGCTCATCAACCTCAAGCCTTCTATGTTGCTCGCCCATCCAACCACCGTGGCAATCGTCGGGGTAATTCTTGGGGTAATTCCCGTGGTGGTTATAATCGGACCCGTGATAATAACCAATCTAGTTCCAATCGACAATTTTCTTGGGCATCGACACACAATATGGTGTATGGTCACTGTAACCGATGTGGCATTGACCATCTACCATCTCAATGTCCACACTAATCTGCTTCACGGTCCGCCCCAACACAATCTCAAGCTAATTTTACAAATCTTTCGTAAACAGGTTCAACTTCAGGCGCTACACGGTTTCCCGACGCTACAATCTTGATAACTCCGAAGCATATGCAGGTAATGATGCATTCCACGTTGGTGACGGTAATCCGTTGCCCATCATCCTTCACATTGGTTCATCTAAATGTTTTTCACGACATAAAACTTTTAATCTTGCTAATATTCTTCACGTACATGCAATCCAAAAGAATTTATTCTGTTAAACAATTTTGCCTTGATAATAATGTTTATTTTGAATTTTATGCATCTTTCTATGTTGTGAAGGACGAGTTTTCACACATTATCCTTCGCATGGGTCCAAGCAATCATGGTCTCTACTCCATCCATCTGCCTCAACTCAAATCCATTCACAAGCAGGTTTTCACAGCAGCCAAAGCCTCCTCAACAATTTGGCATCAATGTCTCAACCACCCGCATGTACTCCCTGTCAGTTGGAAAAATCCTCTAAACTTTCAATGGATAACTCTCAGTTTCAAAGTAATAATGTTTTGGATTTGATATTTTGTGATGTTTGGGGACCCTTTCCTACTATTTCCATTGATGGATATCGTTTTTTTTTTTTTGTTATGTGTTGAGTGATCACCACTCACGTTATATGTGGTATTTTCCACTTATACATAAATCTATGTGTATATCACATTTACAAACTGTTCCTTTTCACACTCTTATCATCAACCAACTGTTCCTATGTCTCCTCCATATGTTTTCGTTTATCCTTCACCAGCTCCGCCTTTCCCAACTAACCCCACACAACCCG
>WOUH02001355.1:0-20671 GCA_009936405.2 Stevia rebaudiana
AATTCAAACTTAAACATTTTAGGGTTAAAAAACAGATCTTCTGATGGATATATGGATCGGATCTTTAAAAAAAAAAAAAAAATTTGACCTTGGTTGACCGACTAGGGCCGACTAGGTTCGATTTTGGGCCGACTAGGGCCGATTTTGGCCGACTAGGGCCGCCTAACGCCTAGCTTGGCCGACTAGGGCCAAATCGAGGCGCCTGGCGGCCGCCTAGGCCGATTTTTACAACAGTGAGTATGATCATCAAGCATTACTCAATTATTTTAAATTTCTTTTCATATATCGTTAATAAAAATATATATTAGATATTAGATAGAAAGGGTATGAAAAAAGTTTGTTCTCCTAAAAATTTGGTTAAATGGTAAAAGGCATGTCCTTATTAGTCAAGACGCATGTTTAATTATCGTTCGGACCCGTTTGAATGACATTTAGGTGAAGGGTTGATCGGGCCTTTAATAATACCGGGTTTGAAACCATCAATGGACGAAGGTTTACGAATTCTATCTAGATTTTGCATATCAAAGGATACAGTCTCACACAATGATCAAGGAGTCAACCTTGACCATGGCCCTAAACATAATATTTAACACTTTTACATTAAAAAATCCGAAAAAAGTTTGTTGGTGACGAAGTGAATGTGGGACTTTAACGAGTGGCACACTTCAAGCAATGCGTTTCCCGCCTAATAAAGCAAAAAAAAAAAAAAGCAGTTTCAGTTTCTTACGAAAGGACACAAAACGTCACCGTATCACTCCCACAACCATAACCTTCACTCTTTCCGTTTTGCTTTCATCTTCCCCTGCTTCAACCTGTTTATAATCAACGATTTCTTCTTCAATTCTTCAACTCTCTCTGAAACCTTGAAGTTTCCTGTAAAAAATGGAAGTTTCGATGCTTATTTTGCCTCTTCTTCTTCTTCTTATTGCACCAATTGCTTCAACGAAGACGGTTGGTTTGGAAAACCCTATCTCCACATCAACACTAGCCGAGAAGATGATTAGGGATTTCAATTTGTTTCCAGAACGATCGATCAATATAATGGAGGACGAAAACGATGTTTTACGATCGTCGAGTGTAGGGGAGAAGAAGCTAGTTGAAAAGCGTTTTACATTTCCCAATTTTGTCGATCCAAGTGGAGCCTCTGTTGCTGATTTAGGTCATCACGCTGGTTATTATCAGATTGAACACTCTTATGCTGCTCGGTATGATCTAGAAACCTTCAATTACTTGTTTTTTTATGTGTTTTTGCCAATTTTCATGAGTCTGTGATTACGCTTAGTTGAAGTTACTTTGAGATGTTATCCTTAGAGAGTCAAATTAAAGCTATATGTTCAAGTAATCAGGTAGCAAATTTGGATTCTGAGAGGATTTTGATGTTCATGTTCGTAAGCTGATCTTCTGTTAGGGTTTAGTACTTTAAATTCTACCGATTAGAGGATTTAGCTTGTATGAATCACTGTTGGTAATTGATTACTTCTGAGTTCACTTGTTAGACAACTTTTGTCTCTATTAGCATCTAAGAACACATATTTGAGTTTTGCAGTATGTTCTATTTTTTCTTTGAATCGCGCGGTCACAAAACAGACCCTGTTGTCATCTGGTTGACTGGAGGTCCAGGATGTAGCAGTGAGCTAGCACTCTTTTATGAAAATGGTCCATTTAAAATTGAAAAGAATTTGTCTCTTGTTTGGAATGAATATGGATGGGACCAGGTAACAAATATTTATCTTTTTAAGTTATTTTGGAATGAATTCAGTATTTTTATTATGTTTGTTGATATTCAGGCATCCAACTTATTGTTTGTTGACCAACCTACTGGAACCGGATTTAGTTACACCACTGATAAAAGAGACATTCGCCACGATGAGCAGGGTGTTAGTGGTGACCTATATGACTTCTTACAGGTTTGTTTCTTTTGTTACTGTTAATCATATGCTAAATACATCAACTAGAACCTAAACACACTTAATATTATGTAACCGTAGATCTTGAAAGCCGGTTATAATTAACCTGTGAACGCAATAGACATGTCATAAATGGGTAAACGGGTCATGCACAAATTGGCGGTTGATTTGTTTAATTAAACGGTCATGTCAAGTTGAACGCGATACCCGTCCTATTAAACATGGTATATAGGTCACTCGAGCATGACTTGTTATTAAATGGTTAGATATGACAACCTGAAACCTAATTATTTTATTGTCGTGTTCGTGTGGTCATATGGGTCATGTAAAGAATGGCCACCTTATCAATATCATGTATTTATTTATTTATTTATTTTTATCTCAAAGTATCATGTTTGTTTTGGTGTTTAAAAGTCAAAGCATAATATAAATAATAACTGTTTGGCTGCTATTTTGTACATAACAATGATCATGTTATGATTTAGGCCTTTTTCAAAGAGCATCCTGAATATGCAAAAAATGACTTTTTTATAACCGGAGAATCGTATGCTGGTCATTACATTCCTGCTTTTGCTGCTAGAGTCCATGAAGGAAACAAAGCTAAACAAGGAATCCACATAAACCTCAAAGTACCTCTTTATCTTAATTTTTTGTATTTATTTTTTGTTATTTATTATTATTATTATTATTATTTTATTATTTTGTACAAACATATGCTTTTCTTAATCAGTTGAGGTGGTAATTTACAGGGATTCGCCATTGGAAATGGACTCACTGATCCACTAATTCAATACAAAGCATACACTGATTATGCTTTGGAAATGAAAATAATTAAAGAGTCTGATTATAATAACATTAACCAGAAAGTTCCGGCGTGCGACGCCGCTACCAAACTTTGTGGTAATTCTTCTCTTAAATCACAAGAAACTTAAAGGAAAAGGTGGGTTGGGTCGCTTAACGGGTCAAAATAACATCTGAGCAAAATGGGTTCGGGTCAAAATAACATCTGAGCAAAATGGGGTTCGGGTCAAAGCGGGTCACTTCAAGATGAAGCATGTCAGGTTAATTGAATTACTTTCTTCTTTTTATTCAGGCACCGATGGAACAACTGCTTGTGTGGCTGCATTATTGACTTGCAACACCATTTTCAGCTCAATCAAAGCTATTGCTGGCAATATTAATGTAATTATATATTGGGTTAATTTCATATATACCCCTACAAAGTTGACAACTATCATATATAGCCCTTCAAAGTTGAAAAGTATCATATATATCCTTACAAAGTTGAGAAATATCATATATATCCTTTATAACCTACCTTTTACAAAAAAAAAAAAAAAAACATTTTATTATTTAACTGTAGTACCCTTACTTTTTCAAATCATTAAAATTTTGTTACCATTTTTAACCTTGTCTTTTTAACAAAGCTTACATAATTATGAAAATAAAAGTATATTTGTAAAAGATGAAATTAGCTTTTAGTAAAATTAACATGGATATATATGATATTTTTCCACTTTATAGAGGTATATATGGATGGTATTTGATATGTTTTACAAACGTATATATTAAATTAAATCTTTGGGTTAATTTCATATAGATCCCTACAAAGTTGAGAACTGTCATATATAGCCCTACAAAGTTGTAAAGTATCATATATATCCTTACAAAGTTGAGAAATATCATATATATCCTTTATAACCTACCTTTTACAAAAAAAAACATTTTATCATTTGACTATTTGACCATACTATTTTAAATCATTAAAATTTTGTTACCATTTTTAACCTTGTCTTTTTAACAAAGCATATGTAATTATGAAAAGATATTATATTTGTAAACGATGAAATTAGCATTTAGTAAAATTAACAAGGATATATATGATATATTTCAACTTTATAGGAGTATATATGGTATTTGATATGTTTTATAGGGGTATGTATGAAATCTCATCTTCTGTTTTAGTCAACTATATTTGAACCAATTTTGTGATAATTATCTTCTAATATGTTGCAGCATTATGACATCAGAAAGAAATGTGAGGGCAGCTTATGTTATGATTTCTCAAACATGGAGAATCTTTTGAGCAAGAAATCTGTTAAAGATGCAATTGGAGTTAAAGATATTGATTTTGTTTCATGCAGTCGCGTTGTATATGAAGCCATGCTTGTGGATTGGATGAGGAATCTTGAAATTGGGATTCCTCAACTTCTTGAAGATGGAATCAAGTTGCTTGTGTATGCTGGAGAATATGATCTTATTTGTAACTGGCTCGGTTAGTGATTGTTGGCGCAAAAATTAAATTATTTTAAATATTTTTTTTACTTTGTGTTTATTTGTG
The DNA here is from genome assembly GCA_009936405.2 of Stevia rebaudiana. Taxonomy (NCBI): domain Eukaryota; kingdom Viridiplantae; phylum Streptophyta; class Magnoliopsida; order Asterales; family Asteraceae; genus Stevia; species Stevia rebaudiana. The sequence goes on from WOUH02001355.1 coordinate 4,249, forward strand.
TATATATAGGTAATAAAAGATGGGTTCATGCAATGGAATGGAGTGGTCAGAAAGAATTTGTTGCATCTGCTGATGTTCCTTTGGAAGTTGATGGATCTGAAGCTGGTTTGTTAAAAACTCATGGTCCACTCAGTTTCCTCAAGGTAGTTCAAATAATAATTTTTTATTGTCAAAAACATATTATTTTTAAGTTTCAAATCGGTAAGAAGTCGTTTAAATTTTGTAAAGTTTTATGTTTATGTCACCTAATCTGGGGTGATGCAGTGGTAAGCGTCTGCATATCAAAATTGAAAACAAATCATTGCTTTTACTTATGTAAGGTCAAAGTTGACATTATCATACTGTAAGTCAAAATAAAAAAAAAATCATGGTTTTTGACATATGTATGGTCAAAATTGGCATTAGCTTACTGTAAGGCAAAATTGAAAAGGTCAGTTTTTTACTTATGTAAGGTCAAAATTGACATTAGCATACTGTTAGTCAAAATTGAAAAAAAAACATGGTTTTTGACTTATGTAAGTCAAAATTGACATTATCATACTGTAAGGAAAAATTGGAAAAAAGTCATGGTTTTTTACTTATGTAAGGTCAAAATTGACATTAGTATACTGTAAGTCAAAATTGAAAAAAAAAACATGGTTTTTGACTTGTGTAAGTCAAAATTGACATTAACATGTGTAACAGGTTCATGATGCTGGTCATATGGTTCCGATGGATCAACCAAAGGCGGCTTTAAGCATGCTAAAGAGGTGGACAACGGGATCACTTTCTGAATATGCATTTGAGCCTGAATCTGGTGTCTCTTCTATGTGATGTGATGTCATCAGCCGGTTTAATGGTGTGTTTAACCGTAAATTGTGTGTGGTCTTAACCGGGTTGAACAATAAGAGCATTGCCGGCTATCATCTTCGATGATTTCATTTTCTTTGAAATGCTAATTGGGTTCTAATTCAGTAAATATAAAAAATGTATTGAATCTTGCTTAAATGTTATAGGATGTCGTGGTAACGGGTAACAAGTACACTGCTAACGAAAACCAGTTTAGATGATGATCTTCGTACAAACTTAACTTTGAATTCATACATTTTCAGTCTTCACTCGTTAGTAGAGTTCATTCTTAAGAGCTTGGAGGTCTATGGTTTCAATCAAACGAGTTGGATGACTAAACTATACAAGCTTTTAGTAAAACATATAGTTTAATGATCTTTTTACAAACTTAACTTCAAACCCTTTCTTGTGAGGCACGCGCTTTCCTTGAGTCTAGGCGACACTAGACATGCACAACCCGGTTAACCGGTAAAAAACCGGTTTCAGTAAAACCAAACCGTTTTTGAACCGGTTTTAGGAACCTAATATAACCCGTATGAACCCGAACTGAAAGAACCAAATGGGGTTGGGACCAAACTGGTTAACCAGAATAATAACTTTTATTTTAATTACTATACTAATTAATCGGTAAAACCGGTCTCAAAAACAGGTTTCTAACGAAAACCACTTTTGCTTTAACCGGTTTGAAACCGATTACGAACAGTTGGTTAATCCAAACCACCCAAACCAACCATACAAACCGGTTAGATAACCTTTTTTTTGGCACCTCTAGGCGAGTGGCGACACATCCTTTTCGCCTTTTAGTGGGCCTTGAGCCACTATTATGGAATTCATTTTTCTAATTATGTTAGAAACAATAAAATATTGAATTGTAAAATGTGAAATAAGAAATAAAGAGTTGAATAAATGAGATGTTAAACACATGATGAAAAGTAGAATACGATAAGACGAAATAAGGAAACATTAATCAACTCTTTTTTGTTTCTTTAATGGCAAATCTGTCATACTTATACTTCAAAACCACCCCAAACTAATTAATTAATATTTATGTTGATAAACTTATATTTATGTCATGAAAAAAATAATATGAAAGGTTGAACAGAAGTTAAAAAAAATCTAGGTTCTACATAACGTTGACACATGACACGTACATTTACTTATCTATCATGTATATTTTTTAGACTGTTTACGCCATCGATGTCTTAATGTTGGCTAGATTAGTCCAATCAGTGTACATGTAATGGTAAACAAGTGGTGGTGCTCCCATCCCATTTGTCGCTTTCTAGTTCTTGGTGCCATGTCACGTCACTTTTATTGCTCTTAATCCTTGTAGCACCATAAATCCAAGCCTTTGCTAGAAATGACAATGGAGTTTTACCAGTAGAGGTCCTTCCCTTCTTGACACCAAACAAGCAGGTAGTGTTTACAGTCTAAATTTTGCCTTTCTCATCTATCCTTTCGTGATACCCTATGAAACTCCATTTAGGACGACCACTTCTTACCAAGTACCAGTACTGTACCGATGAATTTAGTACGGTATGTGGTGCCCCTTTTTTCATAAATTCGGTATCATTACGACACCAATACCAACTAGAGATAATCCTTTTGTAACAAGTACCCTTTTGTAACAAGTACCGGTACCATAGCGATATATTTTCTTATGGTATCTGGGACCGATATTTTTGATAGTGGTACAAATATGGTATGATTCTCATCCCTAGTCCGTTTATTGAAGATTGAAAACACTGCTAAATTAATCATAAAATTACCATGTTGCCCCTAACCTTAGATGCGCTTGGGTAGAATGAGTCCTGAGACGGGGTGTGTCACGGTCAGCAGTTCAATAACTCAACCATGGTTAAACAAATCTAGTCACAAAAATCGTCAGGTCAGTCTCCTTTTCCCTTCGTTTGCTGGAGCTCCATCAAGCTCCCCTCAATCTCCTCAGTCCAGATCTCCGATCACAACCATCTTCATATCGTTTTCCGGTAAGCAATCTCGAATATTTCATCTTCTCCGTTCGTCAACGGAATTTTCCGCACAAACGGGATCGCAATTTGTGTGTTATTGATCTCTTGTTTACTTGCAGAATTTCGAATTCGACTTGTATTTTTAGTTCTTTTCAGATATGGGACTCTTTGATGGATTGCCTGTTCCTCAAGATAAAGAAGTGAGTTCTAATTAACCATTGCACCGATTATCTATCTCTAATGTTATTTGTCCGGTAGTTTTATGGATTTTAGGCTTTTAGAATTATAGGAATTCGATTGGATTTCTTATGATTTGAGTATGATACTCTTCATGTCCCTGTTAAATAGCTTCACCAACACATTTTGGATCAAATTGATGTGTGTATTTGATTTAACCTAAAATAGCACTGATAAGTGGCAGGGGATCATGGTGAGATATCAGTTAATTTGTTGAAAGCATATTCTCTATATGCCATCAATTTGTATGCATTTCCTGCAAGAGTTGGTTATAAGTTGTTACATGTTGTTTTTAATTATATCTATATTGTTTATGACTAATCAGGTAGGTGTTTTAGCTGTTTTAGACATGTTCAGACTAATTAGAGGCTGATTTTGACAAGCTTCTGTTTTATTTATGCAGATTTTAGTCTTTTTTTCCAGTTTTTTTTTTCAGGGAAAGCAAAATATTTGATTTTGATGTATATTATATGTATGTGGGTTGTTTCTATTGCAGTATTTAAGAGAGGATCTAGAGAATGTAGATGAGAGTTGGACAGTGGCACGGTTTGATTCGTTACCTCATGTTGTTCGTATCTTGACGTCAAAAGATCGAGATGGTGAAATTCAAGCATTGAAAGACCAAAGTGATATTGTTGAGGAAGTTGTGGATGAAGTTGTTCAAACTTATCATGGAGGATTCAACAGAGCAATTCAGAATTACTCTCAGATTTTACGGTTGTTTAGTGAGTCTACTCAAAGCGTAGGAAAACTTAAAGTAGATTTGGGTAATGCAAAAAAAGTGATTAGTGCTCGTAACAAACAGTTGCATCAGCTTTGGTATCGGTCCATGACATTGAGGCACATAATCTCCTTGTTGGATCAGATTGAGAACATAGCTCAGGTTTGTGTTCACGTTATAACTATTGTATATTGATTCAGCATTTCATTTGCTTCAAGAGAGATTTGAGATTGTGTGATGGTGGACAAGATTTTAAGTGGAATTCAATTGTTCATATGTTTCAGGTCCCAACTCGTATAAACAAGCTTATTGATGATAATCAGCTATATGCAGCAGTTCAAGTACATGTTCAATCAGCTAGAATGCTTGAAAGGGAGGGACTTCAAACAGTGAGTCAACTTAACTTATTCAGTTATTCAGTTAATGTCTAGGTTCTTATTCTTTGTAGAGAGATCCCAAATATGAGTAAAGTGCTATTTTACATGCTGTAAACAAGTCTAAAGAATACGGAAATTTAAGAAAATAGCCTTTTGATCTATTTGGTCATTTACACATCAGAAGTATAATAAATATACATGACAGTGAAAAAACACTATTAGTAATTCTTATATGGTTCAAATTCAAGGATACACGTCTTTATGTACCTACTACCACTATGTTGATTAGTTCCCTTTTGACACATGTTTAGGGTTAACTTTGAAAACTTACATCCTACTTGGCTACTTGGTTTCGCCAGGTAGGTGCTCTTCAAGATGTTCGTTCTGAGCTGGCAAAACTGCGTGGAGTTCTCTTTTACAAAGTGTTGGAAGCTTTGCATGCTCATCTTTACAATACGGGTGAATATAGGTAATTCTTATTTTTATTTTTTTGTTGGTTCATCAATTGTAGCAATAATTGCTTGCTTCATTTTGGGATTCTTCTCTTGAGTGTTCTTATTCTGATTTTATCATGATTGTTCTCTAATTCAAGCATGCTTCAGCTTTTAATTTTTTTATATTTTATTAATTATCATGGATGCAAGAATTTTGGGAGCAATTATATATCAATACAGATGCAGTTATAAGAGGGATGTTTTAGAACTGATACATTTTTTAGTGCAGCTCAGCTACCCCTACTATGAATGAGAAAGATGATGCGATTCCAACAACAACCGTTGCTGGATTTTCAATGAATAATTCACAGTCTCTCTCAAGAAGAACTAGATTGCTAAAAGGCGACAGTCATGTCGGTGCATCTGGATTTGCTAGTTCTGTTGATGGAGGGTAATATACAAATATACAATCTCAGTTCTTAATGGATATTTTATGCAAAAATCTTTATATGCTAATGATTTTATTGTGTTTTTTTACTATAAATCACTTTAGAACACATGGATAAGATAATTATTTTTTTTCTATTTCAGTTCCTCATATGATGGGCATGATGATGATGACATTCATGATGGTGCTGACAATGCCGGAAAGGATGCGAAGAATATTCCTCGTCTTCCATCATGGCTTTCGGAATCCGCTCCTGATGAATTTGTTGTATGAATTCTGCATGCTGTATTACCTCACATTATGAATTTAAAAAGAATTTATCTTTTTTCTTGTAATATAATAAGGGGTTTATAATTGATTGCAGGAAACAATGAGAAAAAGTGAATCCCCTCTTCATGTGAAGTATTTGCAGACTATGGTTGAGTGTCTTTGCATGCTTGACAAAGTTGCAGCTGCTGGTGCTATAATCTGGTATTTCAGTTCATCTATGTATTTTTTTTTAATCTTTTGTTGTATGTTAACATTATTACGTCAATTCCGAATTTTTTTATTTAATTTTTTTTATTGCATGTACAGCCAAAGATTGAGACCAACAATTCATGAAATAATCACATCAAATATCAAATCTCAAGCAGAACATGTAAATACTTCCAGACATGCTGTGGGCCATGCTGCTCAAACTGCTACAACAGGTCTTCAATATGTAAAAGGACAGTTACAAAAAGAAAAACATAAAAACGGGGCTTCATTGACTGGATCATTAATGACAGTTAGCCCTGTGACACCTGTCATGGCTCCAATGGGTGCAGCACAATCTGCAGCAAAAGAACTTCTTGATCTTATATTAGATACCATCGTTCGAATATTTGGTTCGTAAAATTAACCTTGATGCTCATTGCTCTTATAATTTTTTTATAATGTTATGAGTGTTATATATATATTTTTTTTCAGAAAATCATGTTGTGGTTGGGGATCTGCTCGAATCAAAATCTTCTCAACAAGTACACATGAATACATCAACATCAACATCAAAGTCTATGGCGGGTAACTCTGATTCTGAAGCATCTCAAGCGACAGGTGGCTACACTATTGGTTTTTCCATGACGGTTTTACAGGTAGTTAATTACTTAATTCGACAGTTAGTTACTCATGTTTACAACTTTTGATTATTAATATTTAGTCCCTTATGTTAAAAAAATATCACAGAGTGAATGTCAACAACTCATATGTGAGATTCTGAGAGCAACTCCTGAAGCTGCATCTGCTGATGCGGCTGTTCAAACAGCTAGACTTGCAAGCAAGTCTCCTTCAAAAGATAAGAGGTAAAAAACTATATTTTAATTATTTTCTTATATACCGAGAAAATGTTTATTAAGATAATATTATTAATTGTGGTTGCAGGGATAAGTCAGAAGATGGCCTTACATTTGCCTTTCGCTTCACTGATGCTACCGTTCCCGGCCAGGGTATGCGAGACTATGCTATATGCTATATATATATGTGTGTGTGTGTCAGTGTGTGTGTGTGTATATATATATATATATGCTACTTTGCTAAGTTTTTATTTTAATTAATTCCAGGTGCTGATTTGATTCGCCAAGGAAGAAATAGAAAAGGTCAAAATGCTCAAGAAGGTTACGGTTCAGCTTCGGTGCTACCAGAGCAGGGAATATATCTAGCAGCATCTGTATACCGACCCGTTCTACAGGTTTAACCATTTGACCCACTTGTAATCTGATATAATCTTTGTTAGTTGTGCATCATACTCTAAATATGTTTTTTTATTCTTTTTTGCATCTGCAGTTTACAGATAAAATCGCTTCAATGCTTCCTGAAAAGTATGCTCAACTAGGGTAAGTTTGTTGCTGATTTTTGTTTAAGTGTATTGTGTACTATTTATGTTTTTTTTTTTTTTTTTTTAATGCACCAATGCACCATTACTCGTATGTTGCAGAAATGATGGATTGCTGGCTTTTCTTGAAAACTTTGTAAAAGATCACTTCCTGCCAACTATGTTTGTTGATTACAGAAAAGGCGTGCAACAAGCAATATCAAGTACGTTGTTTTCAATTAATTATCATAAGTTATCCAGATGGAATGAAAAACTGTTCATTGGTTAACATATTGTTCACTGTGGACACGGATACTAAAATTTTCATTGCTTATTTGTTCTTATTTGAGGATTAAAATATTTTTCAGATATTTAACTGTAAAATAGCTATGTGGTCATAATATAAAATAATTTATAACAATTGACTTTAAAAAATTTCAATTTTTTTTGTAGGTCCCGCTGCATTTCGTCCACGAGCAAATCCTACTGCTGCTTACACACAATCCGTTTCCAAGGGTCGACCTGTCTTACAAGGACTTCTAACCATAGATTTTCTGGCTAAAGAGGTATACTTTTTTTTTTAATGTTTTTTTTGTTGCTTATTTTCTTTCTCGTATCAATAAATTCAATTCTACTATTTTGTCTCAACTTGCATAAATATTGTTGTAGGTTCTTGGGTGGGCCCAAGCAATGCCGAAATTTTCCGGTGACCTCGTGAAGTACGTGCAAACATTCCTCGAGCGAACATACGAAAAATGTCGCGCGTCATACACCGAGGCATGTCTAGTTTATTTACTTTCTTGCTCTTCGTTTACCAACTAATTGTTTTTATTTTTTATATTTAACGTGTGGGTTATGAGATAATTTATTTATATATTTTTTATTTTTTAAATTATTGGTAGTGTTCCTTAATTTTGTGTGGTTGGTTATATATCAGGCAGTTCTTGAGAAGCAAAGTTATATGCTTATTGGAAGACATGATGTTGAAAATCTTATGAGACGCGATCCAGCAAGTGCTTTTTTACCAACTTCACTTGCGCATGCATATGCAGATAATCATATTACTGATGCTGAATCTGATGGTGTTGAGCTGGAAATTAGTGCGTTATTGATGAAATTAAGGCCAATTAAACAGGTCATTCTTATATGTTTACACATTTTGTTCAATTCTTTTTTGGTTCACCACTGTTCTAACTAAACTGGACGAGTTAGGTCGGTCAGTCGAATTGGCTGTATTTAGTGGTTAAACCGATTTTTATTTATTACATTTTCAAAATTGTTAACTTGCATATAAATTTTTTGAATAATAATGATGTTTGATAAATGTAGTACACATACATTATACATAACAACATATCCCTAAAATGAAAAATCTATCCTATCTAATTAAAGAGTAACAATCTGCCACGTGTCACCCCCTATTAAAATATATGACACGTGGTAGTTGATTGTTTCATAATCTTCTAAACATTAACATTCTCTTTTAAACATTTATTAAATTCTTTCTAATAAGTGCACAATTATGAAACATAAAATTCAATTTATTTTCAAACCTTCCTTTAATAACCTCGATTTCAGGGATTCTAATATCTTACTCCTACAAGATACGCAATAAACGAGTCCTTAGACTAAATATTTTTAAAACTTTCCTTCTAAAAACCATGGAAATTGTATTTTATTTTTTTACAAATTTATAAAAAATTTACTTCATTTGTAAGTGTTTATTTTACCTATGATTACTTAATACACAACCGTGTAGTACACGAGTCAATAGGCTAGTAAATAAATAAAAAAGGTGAAGCAGCAGGTTCCAAGTTTCAACTTTCAAACCATCATGTGGACCGAATGATATAAATCTCAAACCGTCAAACTTGGTTCAGTTCGGGCAATTCGGTCATTCTAATTGTTTATATATAAGCATTTAAAATGATTTGTATTTGCAGGAGTCTTTGATTCGCGATAACAACAAACTTGTATTGTTAGCTTCCCTCAGTGATTCATTGGAGTACATTGCTGAATCTATAGAAAGGCAAGTTCTTATTAATTTATACTTATTTTAAAGAAAGTGTATTGACATTTAATTTATCTATTTTGTATATATATTTATACCAGTTTAACCAATTTATGAGATTAATTGTTGTCAATGCAGGTTTGGGAATACGTCAGCAAAATCATCCGAACCAACAGAAATCAGTGTGAAGCCGACACCCGTCCATCATAAACGTACTAGCAGTTTACCTCCTAAAGATTTAGCTGGATTTGCTGACGATTACAGAAAGCTTGCAATCGATTGCTTAAAGGTTTTACGCGTCGAAATGCAATTAGAAACAGTTTATAACATGCAGGTTTGTCAAATCTAAATTAAATCATTTAAAACCATTAAATAATAATATTTATCATTTAACCTTTCAATATTTGTTTTCAACAGGTAATGGCAACAAGGGAATACTTGGAAGATCAAGATGCTGAAGAACCTGATGATTATATCATATCTTTAATCACCCAAGTGCGTTATGACGACGTTTTGTTTCTAGTTTTTTGCTTTCTTTTTTTATAATTTTCTATTTTTAAATAATTTAACTATATATTTTCATGTCGTAGATAACTCGTAGAGACGAAGTAATTGCTCCTTTCGTTGCTCCAACAAAACGCAACTACATATTTGGTGGAATCTGTGCTGTTGCATCACATGCATCCATCAAGGTTTCTAACATCTCCCACAATATTTAAATTTTAATATTATATTTCTTTTTTTTTATATTATGATACAAATATTTTAAAAATGCATTTCAGGCTTTGGGCGAGATGAAACGCATCAACCTGTTTGGCGTTCAGCAGATATGTAGGAATACAATCGCTTTAGAACAGGTTTATCATTTCTTTCTGAATTTTTTATTTTGTATATACGTTTTTTTCTAAACTTATTTAAACATTATCTTAAAGTTAAATTAATTTTTATGCAACAGGCATTGTCAGCTATACCCTCAATTGATAGTGAATCTGTGCAAACAAGATTAGATCATGTCCGAACGTACTACGAGCTGCTAAACATGCCAGTTGAGGTAGAACCCGTTTTTTATTTTTATATTTTTTCCAATAAGTAAACATTTATATTAAATATTAATATATTTATTTGCAGGCATTGCTTGCCTTCATTACCGAGCACGACCGTTTATTCAATGCTATAGAGTATGTGTAAATTATTATTTTTTCTGCATTACAAGTTTACAACTATTGGTTTAGTTTAAATCTTTGCTGCAATGTGGTTGACTTTTTTTGACCCGTTTCAGGTATTACAATCTTCTAAAGGTTCAAGTTCCTGGAAGAGAAGTTCCAGAAGATGCTAAAGCTAGAATGGCAGATATATTACCAGTTTAAGTTTTTATTTATTTATTTATTATTTTTTTTTATGGAAAAAAAGGGAACTGCTGTGATGGCATATTTCTTTGGTAATATGTTAGATGTTGTCGTTTGTGTTTTTGGTTTTGGTTTTTGATCTGATTTATCATTTTTTTTTTGTATTCTTTTCTTTACTTTGGGTATAAGGCCTTTTTTGGTCAGGTGGTTAAGAAAGCATACTAAGTAGCATGTATTTTAATGTAAATTGATTGCAACAAGGTTTATAATGTCTGAATTTCCTTTTTTTGTAATGTGATCAACGAATTGCATGCATGTTTCTATAATTCTATTGTGTATGTAGTTTATTTTCAAAGCTTCTTATAATTTGCTTTACAAGTAATAGGAGAAACCTGGATCATATAGAACACGATCGTGACCTTGAAAAAATAAAATGCTGGTCAAGTTTTGTACATGTGAAGCAGATTATGCGAGAAAGCATTTTTCATTGTGATTATATAACTATGTGTATCAATTATTTAACCATATCTTAGAAATTAATATGTTTATCAAGAATAGATTAAAATTAGGAATAATATTTCAACATATACGCACAGAAATGATGAGATAAATAAGTTTCAATAGATGTCATTTACGATAATTAATTACTTTTGAAAAACAATATAAAAGCCGTTCTAGCTCAGTTGGTATAGCGCGTGGCTTTTAACCACGTGGTCGTGGGTTCGAGTCCCACGGATGGCGTCTATAATCTATAAATTTTTTGAAACCAATCTATATCATAATCTACATGTTGAAATCAGTCTCACACGTGTTTGTACCAACCGAAAAAAGAGAGACAATGTAATTTCCCTTTTTCAAACTAACCAAAAAGAACGTGGTTTGTACTAAACAAGCGACACAATTACATTACCGAGACATTGTTGTTTTCTAGATGGAGATTATATTTAAAGTTATAGATCTTAATTTGAAGATAACTGTTAAGGTTTCAATTGAATTAGTTCAACAAAAAAAAAAAAAAAAAATCGCCAACCATCAACATGTACAAAGTGATACTCCAGGCTCATTGATAACAAGGTTTAATAAAGAGTTTTGTTTACCAATACATAAAGTATACAAATCTTGTTTTCTTTGTCTCATAGTTTAATTAAAACTCATATTATTCACATCTCTGACACTAACTTAATTTTTTTTGTATAAATTAAATATGTGAATAAAATAAGGATGAGTTGTGAATATTCTTCAGCTGTTTATAGAGCACTATGATAAATTAACCTTCATTGTTTTATTCATATCTATCATTTCTAACCAATATGGAAACTCATCGAAATGGAAAAGTTGCTATTGAGAAGCATGATGATTGATCAGGTTTGTAAAAAAGATGTAAAGTATAGTTTATAAACAGTCTCCTTATAGTTAATTATATAGTCTTACATATTTTCCTGTATTAATTAAATGTTACAGACCATCTTTAAATGTTACGATTCGAATTGTATTGATGAAATAGGTGGTTTACTTACCACCCTCATCTGCCTAATATAATTATACTACCTCAAAAATTACTCAAACTACTCAACATTTAGTGAAAATTGTTTACTCAAAGTACTCACTCATATTAAAAACAAAACTATTAATTCCTTTTTCATTAAATTAAAGAAAACAAAAATACATAATTAAAAACATAATACAATACACAATAAATTAAAAATAGAAAATAAATAAAAATAAACCATAATCCTCGTCCGATTCATCAGTGTTCCACTGTGATAGGGTAGCAACATGTTCAATAATATCAAATCGAAGTTTAAAATGTGTTTCTTCATCACGCAACTCATGAGTTACATTGTCATAAATAACTCCTTCTGTCGGAGGGTCCAACACTAAATTGGGTGATATTGCGTATCCATCGTGTTTTATGATCATGTTATGTAATATGATACATGCGTATATCAAATTCCTAAATTTCTCACGCTTTGTTGCCCGTTGAGGCCGACCAAGTATACCACATTTTGAACTTAAAACTCCAAACCCTCGTTCAATATCTGGTCTTGCCGACTCTTGCACATGTTTAAACCTTACTTCTTTCGAATCGACAAGCCATGGAGTAGATTTAAAAAACAGCCTAAGTAGGACAAATCCTATCAACAAGATAGTAGCCACATTTGTATTCGTGACCTTTCACAACGAAAGGACACCTCGGGTGGTCCCATTAATTTCGGTATTAAATAAGGAGTTTGGTTGAGGACACTAAAATCGTTATTCGAATTGGCAGCGTCACCATACACATGCCAAAACCATAAGTCATGTGATAAAACTGCTTTGAGTATGATCGTTGGGTATTGGTGATCACCTCTCATAAATTGGGCTCGCAAATTTGTGGGGCACTTCCTCCAAACTACATATGTTCAGTCGAGACTACTGATCATAACGGATCGAGGCCCAATGTATTTTGATGCGCGCTCTATAAACGTGCAATGCCTTGACTAGTATGTCTGCGCAAAAACTCTTTACCATATAACATAAAAAGATTGTTATTAAATGACGCAAACCGTTTAAAAAAAATAATAACCTATGAATAATTGAAAATATACCAAGTACATTTAGGTGGTAGTTTTCTGATTATTGCATGAGGGAGTGGCTTTCATCTGACCTTTTCGGACAAACACAAAATCATATAGTTTAATAAGAAAGATAACGTTAAGATAAGCAAACCTAAAATGAAAAAACAACTCAGGATTCGGGAAGACAAATAAAAAATTATTATTAGAAAGAAAACCCATAAAAAAGGAAAAAGACTTCAATCGGCCAATATTTTTTAACAGAGGATCTTGCATGCTAGCAACTAGGAACCGGGATGTAGCCAAGGTCGATTTCTCGACCTTCGTGAGACCGTACCTCTCAGATAAACGGCAATCGGATGGAATCCATAAACTCTCTCCTCTCCTAAGGTTTGAACCGATGCCTTCTATCTAAGGTGCACTTTCTCCCCATTAGAAGAAATTGCCCAGAGCAATACTCTAGACAAGATCCTCATAAAAAGAAAGTCTTAAGTCTACACCTCATCCTAATCTATTATTGATTAAAAACTACAAAGATAGTTAAAGAATAAAATATTTATATTTATTTTTCTAACCTAAAAAGCATTGTCATTACATAACCGAAACCTTAATTAATTAGAATAATATAGAAAACTTAGCGAAAGGAATTTTAAGGTTGTTCACATGAGATTATGAGATTTAATAATCCTTAATCCGCCCATGGTTTTGAATTATACTTCTTTCCAAGGCTATAATAAACAAACCAAGATCAATGTACATACAAGACTGGAGGAAGTACTAGTCACTATAGCAACACTAATACATTATACACTATTACAATTACTTCAGTTTAAACCCAAGTAATCCAAATATTAAAGCAACTTTGAATTAATATCTTGAAACCAGTACTCCTCACGATAAGATTTAGATTATGAATTTTTGATTAAACAAGGGATTTAGATTGATTAATCTACTTAATATTTTTCTTTTATATAAATATTAATATACTGTAACTAACAGCATTATTTTGCCTGTGATCGGTGTACTATGTCAATTAGATTATACCAATCGAGTCACGTCTACTTAAAAATTTTTAGACTATTAATATAAGTTCATAGGTGTAACATGACATCTTTAAGATTCCAATTATCTACAATATTACTATATGATCGCACTATATATACAAATAAATACTAGCAAAAGAGACTATTAAACATATTAGAGAATGAATCGGTCATTCTGTTAGTTAATCCTATATTAATAATCCTAAATTTACTTCTAATAAATTATTTCAAAAAATCATACATCACAAGAGTTTATAGAATTTTATTTATTTGAATCAATTTTTATTTTATATTAAACTAAAGTAAACTACAGTTTTCGTCCTTGAGTTTTGCAATTTTTAATAATTTCAGTTTATCTTTAATGAAATTTGCTTTTAACAATTTCAGCCTTAAAATATAGTAAACTTCAAATAAGATTTTAGGTTCTAATTAAAAACACTGATTTTTTGAAAATAAAAACGTATTTTATTCATTATTATATTATTTTTCATAAGGTAAGAATGTTTTATGTATTACAGTTTAAGCACTTCTTTTTAGTTTAGTTTTATTTATTCGACAATAAATTTAAGTCCTTCAAAATTATAGTTTAAACTCCTTTACTTTTGTTTACTTCGTTCTGCAATAAATTTAAGTGTTTCAAAAATTGTTTTACGTTTTTTAAATAAAGTCACATAAATTAAAAGAAGAAAAATACGCAATACTTAATAATATTATAATATTAAGTAAAATAGTTATAACCATATTAGGAAACATAAAAACATTTATGTATAACTACTACTACGTCTACTTATAATACTAACTACTAAGTCTAATAATTACAATATATCCAAAAATTTAGTAATTTACACGGGTTTATAAGAATACATGTATTTTGTGAATATTATTTTAAAAAGTTAATCAAAAACTTAATATAGGCCCATCATTTACACTACAGAAACGTTTTAACTACATTAAAAGTTAAATTTTATTAAAAAAATAAATTAATAATTATGTGTACTATGTTGTATGTTACAACTTTAAAAGTTGAAAGTTTTTCTTTTATATCGAATCAATAAAATGGCCGACGTCATGCACCGGTAAGTTGAGTGACCGCACATGGCATTTGATTAACAACCTTTTCTTTTTATTATTCTTTTTCTTTCCGAAGGATTATTTTTTAGCTTATAACATGTGTCTGGTTTTCAAACTAATCACTCCATCTAGATTTCAAAACCATGACGCACATGAACAATTGATGTTGATCATATCGTTTATCGATATATAAGGATAGAGATCATGCAAAGTAAACAAATGAATGATTTCATTATATTCTATGATTATACCATGCTTTAGGATAATTACTTTTATAGTTTCTGATGTTGAATAAAAAATCCAGTGTCGTATCACGTAAGGAATGCAATAATAAAGGGAGGTTGATAATAAGTCATAGCCATTCATGTGAATCTAGAAACGGATGTCACTTTTTTTAGTTTAATAGTACTTTAAGAGTAAGTATTAAAAAATTAAGGTATTAAGCTTAAGATCGTTACGCGTAATTTGAAAAAAAAAAAGCACCTACATGTTCTTCTGGTTGAGTTTTGAAATGTATGAAACCAACCGAAGATACACGTGTGCGCTGCTACATCGGCGTGATCACAAATGTTTAAACGTAAATAAAAAATTATGTAGAAATGATTGTTATTCTGTCATAAAGCTTCAAAGTTCAGTGTAGGCTATAGAAATGAGTGTTATTTGTCACAACCTGTGGTTTTTTTGTCAGTTGACCGGCAACTTTTCGACCGTTGACCCTCTGAAAACCCGTCGGTACCTAACCGTAACTCGATTATTTTATCAATATTATAATTTCATTATCTTCATATCTAAATTTAGATTCATTTGAGCATAATCAGAATTTTGATTTAAACGACGGTTTGAAAGTTACGCGTAAAACTGTATAACACTCTGTACGCTTAAAAACCCAACACCTCAATTGGAGATAAAACCAATGGGGTTAGAAGCGGAATTGAAAATCATGAACAAAGGCGAAAACCGGGTTCAAAACGGTATCCTAACGAAGCGGGAAACACGAAAACTGATAACCCAAAAGACTGACCGTGACACATAAAGACGCACCGAGCGACGTGGCACCTCGGGATCCGTGCCAGGGACAGGTGGCACGTCAAGGGGAGTGCTGGCAAGCTTGTGGACACTTGTCAAGTGTCCTAGCCACATCACCATCCCACTTGTCATCACACCACCATGCCACCACCGTACCACCACCTCGCGCCACGCGAGGTGGCTCTCTCCTGATCCTCGCGCCACGCGAGCGACCCCAGATGGGTCTATATAAAGGGCAGCTCGAGATCAGTCATTATGCATCCACTTCCAGCTCTCATTTCACACACACACGGTCTCAATCATCTGTTCTAGTCATAGTGATCATTCGGGTGATCCGGTTCTCGCTCAGGATCAGTCTGGAAGCCAGGGTTCTCAGAGGTTTTCATCTTAGCTCTCTCTTACTCTCTCTCAAGACTATCAGGAGGTATTAGCTCAAGGAGTGTGGACTCTCTCTCTCCTCTCCTCTTTCTTATCAGCTATTCTCCTCGTCGGTTACACGTGAGTTCATAGCCCCCTTTATCACTT
>WOUH02001391.1:0-20612 GCA_009936405.2 Stevia rebaudiana
ATTTCAAAAACACAATGATGCATATAAAAAACACAATGATGCATATCAAAAACACAACGATGCATGTCGGTTCAGTTAACTTTAAAAAAAAAAATTAAAAATTAATTTTTTTTAACTTTTAAATTTTTATTTATTTTTTAATTTTTTGTTATCCTGCCACGTGTCGTTAATTTAAAAAAAAATTAAAATTTTTTTTGGCGAGCTGGACACAATTACTAATGTACCACTCCTTTAAAAATTTTCTCCTAGCACGTGTCATTACCAAAGCCCTCCTTACCCTAACTTTCCTCCTTATTTAAACTCAACACTAACTTGATGTCTCATCAACACATTCTTATTGTCACACACTAAATATATAAATATATTTTACTAGAAAAGGCGGTCTAAAATAAGTCGCGGAATATTTTTAAGTTGGTGGTTTTTTTATTATTTCTTTTAATAATTTATTTACCATGACCCAACAAGTATTATTTGTGAATTGTTTATCGGTAAGAATGACGACTACATGTACTCGCTTCAACGTTTAAATTATTAATTAGCCAAATGGTTATATATGATAATTTTTTAGGACATAAAGTTAAGAGTAGGTTTAATAGAATTGTAAAAAGAGAACACTTACAAATATAGGGTATAAATATGTAGTAGGTTTAACAAAACCAATAAACTAATGAGAAAAGAAAACATAGGTAAACTTGCTGTTAAAAAAAGTAGATACATCTAGCTGCCCACATGTTAATAGATCTTTTTTGATGTGTAGAAGAATTTTTTAATTTTATTTACGCGTACTTCTTATTTTGGAAGTAATATTTGTTTCTTAATTGTACGTTTTCTTTAGTGTTGAAAGATTGAATAAAGTAGTCAGCATTAGTTCTTGTGTCCTTAAAATCTTCTACTTTGTTCAGCACTTGAGAGTCATGATTTTACAATATTTACATTGGACGGTTGAAGAATAATACAATCATTGTGCTTCTGTTTAGTATTTCTTGTATCAATTTATCGACGGTTTGGACTTCGGACAACATTTTATGACCTTAGAATGCAAGATATGAACACATGAATAAATATATCATCATCGTACTCAGTATATTCCACCTAAAGGTAGGGTCTGGGGAGGGTAATATGAAGACAAATCTTACCTCAATCTCGTAGGAATAGAGAGGTTGCTCCGAATGAGACCCCCAACTCATGATGCCTGATTAACCGTCAACCAAACGTTTTTGACGTTATTTTCACAAAAATAAGTAAAATAACGTTAAAAGTGGTGCAATTCTACTTTTGTCTATCGATGGTCCACACATATATACATTATATGCGCGCACCACAAACTGGACCTACATGCATTAATATATATTTACCATAACTCACACGTTTAATCATATTTTTGTTTTATCATGAAAAGAAGTGTATATTATAACGTGTAACCCACATGTTAGTCTTACAACCTGTGAACCCTTTCATATATTACAAGTACGCAATGTTTGTGACTTTATGAACAAAGCTTACCTCGTTTGGTTCTATGATGTCCATTCTATTTGTCTTTATATGTATTGTTGCACTTAGCACGAAGTCATAGGTGTCATGTATTTCAAGTGATTCGTTCTTTGTTTAAAAATAAGGGACACATCAATATCTTATTTTTCATAAAATAACTTCATGAATTGAAATTGGGCAAGTTTTCCAATAATATTTGGACTCTATATAGGTACTTCAGGTATAATCATACATCAATTAGTCATGAAAATAGAGTATTTAAATCCACACTCAAATTACTAACTTGTTTTTTTTTTTCAAGTGTCTCATGCAATTGAGTACTAAAATAAATCAAAACTGAAGTCGGGAAAGAATGATTAACGGTGACAAACCATGAGAAACTTTAAAATAAACAAAGGAATTGTGCATGATGATCGAACTACCCTCTAACAGTGTTAGATAATTCTATGACATAAATCATTCTCTGTCTTGTTTGAGGTTCAAATACAAAAAGAGATTAAAGTGAGAAGTGTAGGATGTGACATGAGTCATTAATCAAGATATTTAAAAGGTTCACGTTAGGAAAGCCATGATCCTTGACTTCTTATATATTTATTATGTATTGGAAAAGATATTTCCTCATAAAATCAAGAGTTTTAATATATTTAATTGAGTAAAAAACTGCTTACAGTTTCATGGGCCATAGTTGAGCATAATAACCTTTTACCACCGTTCTTGCAGATATTATGCATTTGACGTCTTCATAATTTTATATGTGATATTAAAGGTGAATATTTATGTTTCAGTTTGGTTTTTTGTATTATACTGCTCGTCAACATTATTATGTTCATCGGTATTCATAATTTGTAACTTGGTTAAGATTTAGATGCTGATTAGGATTTTTAAGTTTGTTAAAGATTAAAGTGTATCCCAATTCCCAAGTACCGAATCAACATACAGTGTGTTCAAATTCAATTGAAACACAAATGAAATGAAAATCAGCAGAAACAACTAAGAATAAGTTATCATATTGATATTGATCAACAACTAATCAATTATCAACTAATCAACTAATTACGATTAGAGTGTTATAATGTATAAATGTAAACATAAGTCATGGAAGGAATAAGTAAAACCTGGAGATAACATCAATCAGCAATCGAGATCAGAAACCATCACTGCACCGGAGTCGGAAATAAGATCAACAAAGTTCAAACATTAAATCAAAATTCACAAACAGAAGAATTTTAAAATTATATAATTTAATTAAAATCACTAATCAGAAAGTTCAACTGTTTAAAAAACGCTTAATTGAATATTTGCGATACGCAATTCGCAATTACTCCCAAACCCGTCGATTGTGAAAGTGAAATTCCCGCTGCCTGCCTTCGAAAACTGGGTTTTTTGTATACTGGACCAACCTACAAAGGCCCAATAAAGTTTTAATCATTTTCTAAAAATTAGCCCAAATATATAGAGATGCAGAAATAGATTATAAGAAAAAAGAAGCGGTTTGGGTTTTGACCAAACCATTTTTTTGTCAGTTTGGTTAAAACTTGTTTGAAAACTGGTTCGGTGGTTTGAGAATTTAAAATCCTATCCGTATAAAACCGATGGAGATGGTTATAATGTGACTATTTTCGTGAAATGATAGGATATAATCTAGAGTATTGATTAGAATAAACAATGGTTAAGATCTAATGCTTCACACATTTCAATTGAAAGTTACGTGGAATGTAATTCGAATGGGCAAAAAAGAAATATATCAATCATTGTTGATTTTTTAGTTTAAACAAACTTTCACTCATTTATTTAAAACTGAATAACTTTTAGATGCTTTAATATTTTTATACAAGAACTACACATTTAAATAGAGAATTCCTTATCTTCGATTCATATATAGTATTGATATAATTTTTTTAGACTTTTTTAACGCGGTCCGTAATTTCGTGACTAAACACTTTTCCGTAATCTATGTGTATTTTGATCGTGTTCCGTGATTTTACACTTTGTTCCGTAATTTATGAGTTTGAAATGGTGGTCCGAATTTTACAGAAGGCTGTCCGTGATTTTAAATCCTCGGTATGTAATTACATGTTTAAGTCTAAACCCTTGCCTATTGTACATGTGGCATTTTGTGATTGTGTCTTACATTCTCATGGAAACAACTACTTGTATTTTAACCGTCCCTAAAACTGATTAGGCTAATATTCACTTTAAAACTAATATTAAAAATTTTAGTTTTTTTATTAAATTAAATACAAATATACACAATATACTCAAAAAGTTATATTTTTGTTTATTTATAAAATTTTTGAAAGAAAAATAAAACAAAAAATATGCTTCACACAAGATATGTATCGTTGCATATATATCAATTTTGATGATAGAAGAAACGTTGTAAATAATTAACGTCATACTCTTAGAAGCAAAATAAAGCATAGGTTTTATATATTATGCATAATAATGATAATGATATGCAATTTCTCTAGTCACAAGTTTTGGGGTACGGAAATTCAACACCACAAGAAGACGAAACATTGTCCGCACCGGGCATCTCGAAATATTTGTGAGTCTCGGAATCCTTATACCAAACGCATAAGCAAGGTTTCTTCTCTTGTAGATTATCACAACACTCATCCGACACTTTCGCCTTTGGATCCTTGAATCCTGACACACACGGGTCTAAATAAGATGGATTGCAATCTACCCCTTTTGCTAAACTCGTTTTTGCCAACAAAATTGTTACAATTATCATCACCACCAAAAAGAATAAGTTGGTAATTTTATTCATTTTCTGCTGCAAAACAACCTCGTTGATGGAAGGAAGTTTTTTAAATTTAAGATGTTATTGTTATGATGGTGGGGCTCTTACGATATATAAGAATGTTTTAGAGACCCGTTTACAAATTTATATCGATACATCCGAAACAAATTTCATTATGAAGTGGTATTAATGATGTAATTTGATTTTGTATGTTACTATAATGAGATATAGTTCATCAGCTTCGAAAAGTAATTTTTCTAGCATCTAGCATTTAATATACAGTAATATAGTCATCCCTATACTTGACTGATAATTGTAGGATAATTTAACTTATAGTATAAAGGAGATGGTTCAAATGATAATTGTGAGAACTCTAAAAACACGAACCAATTAATGAACTTCGATTTACCTCATTTCGGTAGCGTTAGAACTGTCTAAACAAACATATTTTGGTTTAGCTTTTAAGATTTTATAAATTAGCTTTTAGGGTTATATTCAATTTATCTATTTTTGATTAACGTCTTAGTTTTGGGTTTTAGCTTAGCTTTAGGGTTTTAAGAGTTAGCTTTAGGATTTGAAAGTTATTTAAATCAATAGGGTAATTATATTCAATTAATGACTTAGTTTTGATGTTTGTGGTTCGCTTGGTTGGAACTAAATAGCCAAAGGGCTTAATTGACCTAAATCAAAGTATTGGTAATGAGCCCACGATCTGTTTAAGCCGGCTATCAGTATTGATTTTGATTAGTTTAATATTACTTTTAGGTAATTAGTGTTTTTAGTGATTCAACCCCTATAAATTAGAATACTAGTCCATAAAATGTGTTTCCAATATATTTTTAGAAAGAAAATTTATAAAAATGCATGGTTTATTCACCTCCTTATCCAATTAAAAGAATATTTTTCACGGCCTTCTTATCTAATTCATGTTTACAGAATAACACAATTAGCTACACGTCCAAACTGTTCTTTTAATAGGTTATATGTTAAACTAAGTCACATATGAGGACAAAGTGCGAATATGATGTTTTCATAATATCTCGTTCCAATTTAGGTGGACCGTGGACTGATTTTATTATAATACTTAAATGCTTACAATCTTATCTTTATTAGATACTATTGATTAGTTTATTTGCATGGTTGACCAACGTCTTAATCTGGTTTAAAATGGACCTTTCATATAAAAAGCAAGGCTTCTACCAAGTGTGTTGATCTCAAAGTGGCATAAGGATTTAAGTGAGGATTCAAATGAAAAATCTGATAATTTTTTTTAAACATGTTTACACATTTGTAAACTTCTTACAAAAGATATATATAATAACTGTAGAGGATATTACAGAAAATGGAAAACGAATTGAGAAAACTTGGATCAATTGAAAGTCGCCAAAGACTTTCAGATCAAACGAATTTGATGGTTCACTTTAAATTCTTTGATCGGACAAAACTCAATTGTAATTGAAGAACAAGTGTGTGAAATTTTGAGAGTGATTTCGAACCAGAATGAATGTTGTCGATGATCAGAATCTGATCATATTCAAAATCACAGAAAACTGCCCTAAGGCAGTTACAATATTAAATATGATCAGCACGATCCCAGCAAGGGGCTCTGCCCCTTGGACCCCGCTACTAGGGGCTGCCGCCCCCGGACCCCCGCACTAGACGCAATAGAGTCAAACAAACGTGCACTCCACACCCGACTTATTTGATAACTATTGTGTTTTATCTACAACTTAAGTTAAATCCAATTACACCAAAATATCCAACAATAACTTTTATTTTTGCGAGAAACTCAAAGACCTCATTTTTACACATGTGAAAATTGTGTAAAAAAGAGTCAGAGTCTTGGTAGAAACAGGAGCTCGCATTTGCACCCTCAAATTCTCATGCATAACAGTTATAAATAATATAACTAAAAGTACGATTAGATATATTACGTATAAATTAACTGTTTTTTATTAAAAAATGTGAATAATCGGACGGACCAGTACTAATGGACAAGACATCCATTTAATGGCTTTTCATGTTCTCACCAGAATATTTTTCATATTCAAGTATAGTTTTAAAAAGAAACACGAATATGTACTATTTCTAATATATGGACTTTTCTTGATAATCTTTGTTAATCTTCAAGACGAAGGGAGTGGTATTCAGTAAAAGCTCGAGAACTAGGGAGCTAGGGTGGTCAAAGGTTTGTCAGTGATCGAGTGATGGTGGTTCTGATTCTCATTCTGACTCCACTCCCTTCCTGTTATAAGTGTGCTTATGATTTGATTGAAACAGATTAAACCGAATTAAGTAAGTTTAATAGGAATGAAAAAAAGTCCCCCTAACCTAAAACTCGACCTTATGAAACATTGGGTATGTTTTTTCAGTCACGTCAGTCGTGCTCGCTAAAATAATATATATGTATACTCTCATACACATTGACGAAAACAAAATATATTTCTTTTACTCGTGTTACTAGAAAAAAATATTCGATGAATCAATGTCACTCCACTTCTTGAAAGGTAGATAACATATTAAAAACAAGTGTATATAGAAACCAAGTATTGTATACAATATGCTATATAAATGCATAACTATGGACTACAGGTGTTATGTGACACTATGGATATAAGCGCAGTTACAACTAAATGGGTTTTGCAACCAAATCAAATATTTAGTGTTTACAAACTACGAATACAGGTAATTAACAATACTATTTAAAAATAGTTTCTCGATGGATTTCTCCTTCTCAATCACACGAACATTTTTGAACCGTGGGATGACCCACGTACCATGACGTTATAAAAAAAACCTCATGGATCTTTTCTCTATCTTAAGAATCCAAATGTCAACTGGTTAGGATGAGGTGTGAACTTGGGGCTCTCCCTTTGGAAGGTCTCAGGTTCAAATCTTGTCCAGAGCATTGCTCTAGGCAATTTCCTGTGATGGAGAGAATGTCCACATTGGATAGAGGTCACCGGTTCAAACCTGAGGAGGGGGGAGGGTTTACGGATTCCATCCGGTTCCCGCTTATCTGGAGGGTACGGTCTCACGGAGGTCGAGGAATCGACCTTGGCTACATCGCCCGGTTTCTGATGGCTAGCACGCGAGATCCTATGCTGTTAGAAAAAAAAGAATCCAAATGTCACTCTTGACAAAGGAACCTCGATCAAATCAATAACGCATTTAGCAAAAACATGTACCACTAACCACCTTGATCAATAAATATTTTACGTCAAAAAGTAGTCACATGTACGTAAGCGGTTTTGGTGGGCAAGCAAGTAAATATTTTTTGAAAATCTGAATAAATTAAGTGTAACGTACCTATCCCATTTCTTGTCGTTGTTTTTCTATTTTTAAAATTTTTTAATTATTTTTTTCTTTCTTAGTCCATATAGCTAGCATTCCCACCTCTTGTTTTACACAAAGCAATTCTTAATTATATTAAACCAAAACAGCAAATTGATATTATAATAGGATAAACGTAACAACTTGAGACATTCAAAAATATATAAATCGTTATCGAGTAGGTTTTTAAATATATATAATTTGAATTGTAGTATTCAAATTATAATGCATTAATCCTTAATTATTTATAGTAACCGTTTCAGCATTTACATTTATAGTTATCATTAACCAACCTTTGAGTGATATTGAACTATTAATAGATATGTTGTTTGAGTTCATAACTTTTAGCTATCTGGTCAATAAAATTGAAATATTTTACACTTATGATACTTTATACATGATTTTTGTCTTTTAGATGATGACGTAAATATATAACAGTATTGTTGCTCTAACTTTAGATTTACACATGAATTACTTATAGATTTTGTATTAGGAATTGAGTATCTCTCAAACATAGTATATATTGGCAAGTTGTGTGTGGTGTTTAATGGTTGCATTTGCATATGTAAAATTTGTCTGGTAACAGATTTATTTTATATTAAATGCATTCGGTTGGTTTTTTTTTTTACTTTTTTTTATAGAAAGTGAGAAACCGACACTAAAAATATCAACTTCCTTTTTTTTGTTTATTGTTCGGTTTGATTATTTGGGATTAGCTAATTCGGTTTCTTTCTTGTCCCTAGTCAAGGGCAACCTTAGTTGAATAATTAGTGAATATTTACACTCATCGCTCACAAATAATGACAGTGAATGAATTGTGGAAATATACAAGTGAGATTCAATGTAATCACATCCAAATCCGTGATGATTATTGTAATAGGATTATTATTGGCAAAGAAAATAAAAGTTGATAGTGAGATTGGTCAAAACTTTTAAAATGCATAATTACCAATTTGCCCATGAATTATATATTGTATTTATTAAGATCCATTTCGTGATCTAAATTAACTTTAAGGGTTAAAGGTGTGGTATCCTCTAACCTTACAACATTGGCTAATAAAATTTTGCCACATCATGCTAACTTACTTTTACGTTCTCCGAACTCTTTCAACCTTCAACCTATGCTATAGTGTCATCTAAACCCTCCACCCTCACACACTCTACTCACACACAATCAATAAGTATATATACATGCCAGCTTCAACCCGCTGGTGCGTGACGGTGTAGCCCGCTAAACCGCAAGAACCTGAGAAGGATCCCGCCACCACACCTTCCACACTAGCTAATAAGAGACAATATATACCTCACCAAAACTAATACCTGGTGATTTCCTTATTCTAGGTTTCTTGTTATGGTTTTCATTCTCATTGTTTTAACCAAAATCCATGTTTTAATAGTTTCAATTTGTAGTGTATAATTGCATTGCGATTTATATCTTATTTTGTTAAAAGAAAATAAACTACTATATTCTAATAGTTTTAACCAGTGTTGTAGAAATCGCTAGGCACTAATCAAACGGCGGGGTGAGGACTAAGGATTAATCGGGATTAGTCGGGATTAATCGGATTGAAAGTGTTATATGTAATTCTTAATAACTTTATATATTCTCATAGTAATATGAATATAATACTCCAAAGCTCACATAAATAAGTCAAAATATGTAATTATAACCAGTTTTCTTCAAATGTGACAACATTTAGTTAACCAAAAACACGATGTTGAAGAGCATCTATTTTGACCGACGAGAATGACTAATAATAATCAGTCATTAATCGGTAAGGAGTGGATTAGCGATTAATCGACTATTAATCGAAAGGTAATCGAGATTTTTACAAGTGAGACGTAAAACTCGCATGTAAAGTAAAAAGATGCTTTTAAAAGGAAAAGGTTATCACGTGGGCATGATGGAAGTTTTAGGTGATTTGACGAAAACTCACATTGGAACACCACTCTATCCGTTTTGAGAAAGGGATAATATATGACAAAATGTTAAAATGTTGTATTGACACCGAGCAAGTCACGTGTGGGGTCCAATATTTTCCTCACGCACACAACACACAAATGTGTAGCATTGTGAGAAGATTGGGAAAGCGAAGGCAAACACTCTACCCTTCCAATAGCATAATCCTTTCAAGTTTATATTTAATTTCAAATTAATTTCATTTGTTAATTATTTATTTATTATTTTTTTTTTTTGAAAAGAAAACTTCTACATTTGTTAATTATTAGTTTGCTCATTTTATTCATAATAATCTCATTGTGAGTGAAAACTAGTGGATATCAAATGTAAATCATAATTATGTTACCCTTAAATCAAATGCAAATCTTTAATGATTATGATATTGTGATTGCGCTTGGTAATAAAAGTGAAAGTTAAGAGTGTCAAAATCAAAATATAGTTCGAAATGTATAGCATTAAATGAGTATTTAATTTGGACTATTACATACTAATTTGCATGACTTATATACATGATAAATAATTAAATGTTTTCATCACGTGCCACGATTTTCATAACCCAAAATTTCTCTCAGTTTTCTTATATCACAATTTCATGTTCTTTTTCTTTATATGTAACATTTTATACTTTTTACTAAGCCTTTTATTTCATCTACCATTAATATTTGCAATTATTTCATTAAAAAAATTGTAATACACTCGCATTTAACCAACTAATAATGAAGTTACAAAAGGTTATTAGTTTAAAAAAACATATTTGATAGGAAAGTGTAACTGATACTCTGTACACTGTACAACAATGAAGGAAGTGAATAAGTGATTAATCCAAGCAACTAAACAAACATTGGGTATCAAAGGGCATTTATTATAATAATACCTAGATGTTTAAGGTGATTCTTCTTAAAAATAAGTTAAGGGTTCTAGTATCAATGTACACAAAAAGTAGAAAATTTGCTTAAAAAAATAATAATAATAAAAATTAGGTGGATATTAATATATTTAAAATAATGTATTCAGAAATATTAGTAGGATACCAAGCATGCATGTGTTAGGTAACGGCAATTGGGATGACAAATTGACAATG
Source organism: Stevia rebaudiana (assembly GCA_009936405.2). NCBI lineage: Eukaryota > Viridiplantae > Streptophyta > Magnoliopsida > Asterales > Asteraceae > Stevia > Stevia rebaudiana. The sequence continues at coordinate 10,612 of WOUH02001391.1, forward strand.
AGATCATTTGTTTCGTGGCCAACCCCAATTTTTCTAATGTTTTAGTCCTATTTTAAAGGGCTCGAGCAGGCAAGTCCCGTCTAAAGCAGTTTGAACCTTGGAGGCTTGGAGAAAAAAAAAAAGTTTGTGTTCCAAAATAAAGAACAGAGTTGATTTGAAATACTCGACAATTGTAGTTTTTTTACTATTATTTTTTTTTCAATCAACACAAATTTTTATAACCCCAAAAGAACTCCACCAATATGACGAACTTATTACAATCATTTTACGTCACCACTGGTTAAAATAAATATATTAAGTCAACTATGGATATAATAAGTTTGTTTTCTTTCCGGTTATCAAAGGGAGAATCAAAGTAACTAAGAGGATTCATATTAGCTTCCCCCTCTTATTTGTATGGTTCCCAATTAAATAATATCTAATTATAACCACTTTAAAAAAGCTATTAAATAACATATAAGGGGTGAACACTAATTTTTTCATCAAATATAGATGTAAACAGTATTTTTTTCACTCGTTACTTTTTCTATTTCTTCCACCGAAATCCACATCTCTATATTTTTTCACCAAATATAGGCGTGAACGGTAATTTTTTTTCTCTCCTTCACTCACAACCATTTACACCAAACATCAAATTTACCCTCACGGAAAATGAATGCTCTCAAGGGGGTACGCTAACAGAAGTGTCGGTAAAATTTGTCATTATAAAATTGAAGCTTTTATTGAGAAAAAAAAAAAAATAAGTTAGGCATGTTAACTAATAATAACTCTGAACCAATAAATTTGGGTTTTTTTTTTAAACGGTCAACAAAAACTTATATTTATAGACTTAGCAGGATGCTAGATGAAAATTACAACCATTAAATCAAGAAACTAGAAACAACAAAACAAATCAAAAACTATAACATGAACCCGTTAAACAATCACCATTATTCTTAACTCAAATATAACTTCTTAGCTCGGGAACTAGTCAAGCTAAGGAGTTTGATACCTTTAATAAATTTAGGTTTTACCCTCGAATATCTTGATCAAGTCATATAATATACATTCTTAAAGGGACATCTAGTTGTTTAAGGTGTGTTGCCTCTAAACTATAAGTTAAGTGTATAAATCCTTCTTCTTAACACATGTATTGTGTAGTTGGAAGTATTTTAAATGGATACATTCCCATATATGCCTGTCATTAAAAAAAATTGATATAACCGTTTAGCCATAACTGAAACAAAAACCTTAAAATATACGAAGCAATTGTGTCAGACTGAACTTTCACGAAGCTCAGAAACCTGACCAAATATATGATTTTGCACGTCACGCTACTGTTGATATTTAAAAATTAAAATACGACTCTTTGGTAGACAGCCACGACATTATTTGACTATAATAAAGTTTTCTATTCACCGATCTTGAATTGTAACTTACTATATTTTTTACGCTATTGTTAATTCAATTTATGTAGTTTTAAATTGCTATAGATAAATAATATATACACCGACAATATTAAAAAATAAATTATTTTGAATAAGTGGGGGCACAAGCGTCTAATCTTAAGGAAGCCACATCATAACTTCAATAGTTTTGCTATTTAAACCCAACCTTCACCTCGAACATATATTATCATGTTGGACGAATGTTCTAGTAATCTCGGGATGGATGGCCTTCGATATTGTTTGCCACCTAATTAATAAAGATATCAGCGTATTAATGTTATATTTTTAAATGGCTACTTTAATTAATTACTAACATCTTTCGTAATGTCTTCATTATATTGTTTCTTCATCAAAACGAAATAAGTGTTTATCCTTATAAGTATAGACAGCATATGTAAACGAAGATATCATGTGAAGACTACCAAATATGAATAAAACAATCCCAATCGATGAAATATTCTTTTTGTTACTTTTATTTATAAGATTATAAAAATAATAAACAAAAAAAAGTTGAAAAAATATATAAAGCTCACAAATTACCTATATGTAAGTAAAAAGGTACATACATAACTTATGCAATATACTTATTATATGTATGAACTACGTCATTTTAAAGTTTTCTTAAAAACCATTTTTGTATTCTTTGCTAGGATATAACTGAATATTTATATAAATATTTTAACAAATTTAGGCGCCATCCGATTATGAAGTCGTGCTAAGTCGGTACAATCACTATACCATAGCGTGGTCGTTTCATTCGTTTTTTATGTTTTTTCAACAGGGTATTAATTAACGTGTACGGTTTTTAAAACATTTTGTACTAAAAAAAGTAGTTTTTGCTGTGTAGGTTAATAAATAAGTAAATACCCATTGACGAAAACATAAAACTTTAAGCTCGGCTATACTTTTTACAAAATTACAAAGTATAGAAAATACAAACAACACCGAAACACACCCACCCGAACAATATACCTCAAAAATGAAACTCCAACAAAGTAAGACCAAAAGTGGTATCAAAAGTTCAACACCACCGGCCGAGCATATTAAACAGTTCGAAACAAACGGTTTCCAATTCATTACACAAGCAAACCCACCCTAATAATTAAACCACCCACCGAACCGGCCGGTTAACTCAATTACAATTAGGGAATGTTACACCACATGTAGCTGCAACCCTTTTGGCACCCGGAAGTTTAAGAAACCCACCGAAAGTCGGATCACCCGACTCACGGCAAAGACAACCTTCTTGACCTTTGTACTTTTGGCAACACTCTCGAGTCGGTGGTATGTTTGACACGAACGATTGCAAACACCAGCTGATCTGCACCGGATCGCATCTGGATTGCGATTCAGTGAGTTGTACGGTCGAAAGTAGCACGACCGTTAGTGCCACCAAGAAACACCGAACTCGGTTTTCCATTGATTGGAAGTTTGAAGGTTTGAGCGTTTGTTGGAGTGTGGAGAGTTGTGATTTGTAAGTGAGGTGGTGGGTTCGATTTATAGAGGTGGTTGGGTGAGCCTGATGACACCGTGACATCGTTCTTAGCCGAAATAATAAGTTTTTTTAATTCAATTAGTGGTTTACGGGCTCTTAATTAATCATGATGACGGTTGCTTACCACGTATTTGTCTCACGGATCTAAAATTAGTTTATATAAATGTTTGGCTTATTGTCAAAGGCACATGTTATTCATCTAATCATCTATTTGTCTTGTGGGATGTGATATTTTCAAGTTTTAGTCAAATTAAATAATATGATTAAATATTTTGTCAGCTAAACCGATAAACATAGAAGTCCGTATGAGATGTGATTTTTATTTTCTTATGACGGGGCAATTGGTAAATTAAATATGTTTCGGGTTCATGCACTTGAAGCTGCATGATTTGTGGGATTTGAAAGTTATTTTCATTAAAAAAAGGAAAAGATAGTTTTGGGTGGAAAGATAGGTACTTTTTGAGTTCAAAAGATCTGAGAAGATGTGAAAGAAAAAACAAATTTACAACAAAATAAAAATATGAATAAAACAACTATGCGTAAACTATGAGAATGATCTCTCTTTTCTTTAATTAACATTTTAACTTTTGCCAAAAAAGATACAACCGGTTTAATCAGTGACAAAATAATGTAGATGAATAATTTTTTTTTTTCTAAATAAACATGTGAACTCGTGAAACCAACTAGTTTACACGAAATTGACCCCTTTAGCTAAACATGTTCGTTAGTTGACTTGAAAGTAGCCCAAACACGTTTAGGTTGGTTTCCTATTCTCGCATTGTGTTGGAAATTCATCATCTTCATTTGTAGAGAAATTTTTCTCTCTTTACCCTTATTGTCTATCATTTTGCCACCACCTCCAAACATTGCCTATATGTCATCCTAAACCATAATGTTGACAAATAAGCATGTTTGATTAATATTGAAATTAGCTGTAATTGTTGGTTTTAGATCTGTAGTTATAGAAGTGAGACTAAATACAAACTTTGTTATTTGTAAAACCTGTAAAATCAAAGTGATATTATAAATAATCAAACTGCAATTATTTAAAGTATTATGATAGCATCATAAAAATTAAAAAAAATATTATAATAGCACTTTAATAATTTATAATAATAATTTGACGTTCACAGTTTTTATTAATAGTAGAGTTTGTATGAAAACCATCACCGTTAGTTCTATTATATTATTCCAAATATCTACGTGTTTGGGTTTGCAGCTTGGTTTTCGATTAGTGATTCTGATTTATGGTGTTTGGGCTTTTGGGGTAGGTAAGGCTAAGAGTAAGAAGTGTCGTATTTACTGGACTTTGAAGATTAGGCCATTAGGGTGTTTAGATTTGCCGTTTATCGAATGCAAAAGTATAAAAAGTTTATAAATCAAGGGAATTATAAATGCGCATTGATATATCATAAGAACATTATATAGTGCAATTTATCAAGTAGCTTATTTTAATAGGATTCTTCAAAAAAATATATAAACTAAACAAAGTTTTTCAATTTAAAGGAAACTAATGAAGGTGATGCTGTGGTGGAGGTATGCACCCGATATCAGATTTTAATGGGATGTCGGGTTTCCCGGATTTGAGGATGTGGGCCCAATCAATGGTAATCTTGGGCTTTTTTTTAAGGGAAAATCACCGAAATAACCAACTAAACAAAAAATTCACCAAAATGACTATCAGGCTCCAAGGGTGCCTAATGGCTGGAATAAGGCAAAATTTTAGCCCATGAACCAGCCGGCTACAGGGCTGCCTGATGCATGAAATATGGCAAAATGTTTGCCTGGTGGCTACAATCCGGCAAAATGCTTGCCTGGTGGATGAAATCAAGCAAAATTTTTGCCTAGTGATGGAATCAGGCAAAAATCTTGCCTGATATATGGAATCCAGCACCTCCACAGCCAACTGGTTCTTTGGCAAAATTTTTGCCTGATTCTAGCCATCAGGCACTCTTGGAGCCTGATGGTCATTTTGGTTAATTCCTGGTCAAGTTGGTTATTTTCGTGATTTTCCCTTTTTTTAACCCAAATGGCTATATGCCAAAAAAACCTTAAAAAAAATTCAAATACACACTATACATACAGTACAATAACACAGACTTTACATACACAACCTTCAAAATTATCTAAAAAACATACTCCTCATATATAAAGGTGGAGGTTTTGCATTTTCGATTCAACCACGACACCCAGCAAGCCATCCCTCTCGAATTCAACCACCAAACCATCCGCCTCTAGTTCAACCAACAAACCCTTCATCTCCAGCAGATGAACCGTTAACCTGGACCGACTCAGCATGGAATGAGGAATTATACTAGGTGTTTGGACAAGTTAAAATTGGGGACGAATGAGCGACCACATCCCTAGTTCAGCAGACGAGCACTACCCAGATTCAGAAAACGGGTATGACACCAACCTAGAGCAAAATACGCGTGTGATCTAGAGGACGGGTACGACACAAATGAGTGGCGTTTGAGTGACCATAACCAATGAGAAGACAAGCATTCGACCGACTCGACCGAGTTTGACTGCTCATTTGATTCAATCAAACATCTTTGATTATGTAGTTTTAAAATTATATGATTTAATTTATGTAACTTTTTGGTTTTTTAGTCTTACTTTTAACTTAAATCTTTAGCATTTAGTTTATGTAAATTTTAATTTACACTATGTTTATTTCTTTAGTTATTTATGTTTTTGTAAATTTTTATATTATGTTTATGTACAATATAAAAATCAATGTAAAATATGTGGTGATATGGAAATTTATAGTATTTTAAAGTGGATGTGGTGTTCGAAGAGAAATGATATCTTTAAAAAGATGGATAAAATTCTGACATGAGAGCTGTCGTGATGAGTTTAGTACCCTTTATAATATTGAAGATGTTCTAAGAGCATCCCATCAGGTTTGTCATACATATATACAAGCATGCAATTTTACTCCCTAATCAGATTTGTGTGTGGAAATGAAGAGAACGTGAACATTTAACAAATAGAAAGGTATAATTTAATTCAAATAAGAATATATATGAGGATAGTGATTTTTGCAAAAAGAATCTCGGTCATCCATGACATGTTCATATGATCTGACATGTTATGTCAGATCTCGTCTAAAGTCACACTCTTTGTGACTTAGACCATCTCTAATGGTTGGGCCGGAGACTCATCCGGATGAGGTGGCAAAAAGTGGACATGCATCAAACCATTGGAGCAAGCATCCACTTTCGGATTTGGAGGAGCTCATCCGGAATTCCGGATGGCATACATTTCCGTCCATGTTTTTGTGGACCCCATCACACACACACATCATACATACATATATTTCTATGTATATATATAATATAATAATTATGTTAATTTAATGGTCAAGAAGTAGATATATTGTTGTAGGAGAAAAGTGAATTTTGTAAAGATGAGTGGAAATATGATGTAGCATACGAAGTGTCAAATCTGGTTTAAGATTTCAAGAAACCATTAGAGGTGTTCTTACTTGTATGTTAATTAACAAAACCAACTACAAATCCAAGATGATATAATTTGCGACCAACTTAAATTAAAGAAAAAAGAAAAAAAAGTTTAAATTCCTTATTGTAAGATGCTTGTATGATTTAAGTGATTGTGTAAGCTTTATAATAAACTCTAAATCCAGAAACTTAGTGAATCGAGATCTCACAACGAACTTCAAAACCAAAAATATAATGTAATTACAATCAAAGAGTACGTTCGATACAAAGTTTTGCAATTGATAACACACTCACACACACATATGACATAACCAATTAACAACCGTAATTAAACGATCATACACCGCAACCATAATTAATGACAATAAGGAAAAGTTACATTACACGAGTCGCAAACCTTCTTCGCACCGGGAAGCCCAAGAAACCCACCAAAAGTCGGATCAGCCGTTTCGTGGCATAGACAAGACTCCTGGCTCTTGAGTTTCTGGCAACAATCCGTGGTTGGTGGCAAGTTTGCAACGATGGCTTGCAAACACCAACTGATCTGCACCGGATCACATGTCACTTGCGCGGCTGTTGGTTGTAGTTGTCCGGTGGAAAGTAGCACCACCATAGCGGCTAACGCGAGCAACCGTAGTCTGGTGTACGACAATGGGTTAGCCATTATTGGATGGTTGATATATGATATGAGTGGGATTAGATGGAGTGAATGAGAGTTGATTAATTAAAGTGATGGTGCGATTTGAAATTGAAGTGGTGAGTTGAATTTATAGAGTTGGTGTGGTGTGACATGTGAGATTGGTGGCATGATTCTGAGCGGAACTAATTGGTCTTGTACCAAATTTATAAATTATATAAAGAGTAAATTACATATTTTTGTTTATCTTCTTTCTCATTATTGTTTATCTCAAAATTCAACTTACTTTTGGGATGAAAAAATCGATACTTTTTCTTCTTTATAACGATTTCAAAACATTCAAACGCTCTTTTTTGACTATTGTTGCATTTGCAATTCCTTTTTTTCTTCTTACCTTTTGTAATTTCTTGTTTCTGTATAATTTTATTGTTGCAATAATTGCTATATCAGGATAAATGATAACAAGAGAGTATGACTTAAGAGTAGAGGTTCGATTTCTGCTACAACCAATCTAAGTTGATCAACCCGATGTGAATGAAAGAAAATCATAACATACTTGCCCACTTAAGTGGGCCTCACCACCCTCAAGCTATCATTAAGATAAAAAAACATTATTTACATGCTACAAATAATAAAGAGGTAACATGTTTCTCTTGCTTTAACTATACACATTTTCACTTTATCTCCTTCATTACACTTCTCCTTCGTTCTAATACTGATACTTATTCTCGTGTCGAAAGATAATCTTAGAAAACCCTTAAATCTTGTGGAGCTAACTAACAGTTTTCCGTTTGGATTGGTTATAGAAGATTCAAGCTAAGTTGATGGATAGGTTCAAATGTCCTTGCATTGGTTGATCGGAGTTGGTCTATTGACGTAGCAACCCTTATTTTGTTGTTTTTTTTAACAACAGATTTATTCTACCAAAATCATTTAATCTTATTCTTGCAAAAAATTGAACTCCCACTATATTTGTGAGTGGCCAAACACCAAAGCACAATACCATTTGAGCATTGATCTGAATAATACTTGATCAGGATTTGCGTCAACAAGGCCTGCTGTGGTGGGACGCCAAACACCATAGCAGTAGACCATTTGGTTATGAGTTTGACTAATACTTGTCTCTTATGTGGCCTAGTGGTAAGGGGGTGAGAATTTATAATGGAGGTATAGGGTTCAAAGCCCAGCACCACTTAATTATCTAAGATCACGCGATTTACGTCCTTCGTGTTAGCCGTGAAATCAGTTGACGGGGATGTCCAATAATGGGGTGCACCATTTTTTCTAATGACATTTATGTAAACTTATTTTTTACAACATTATAATGAGCTTTTGACGTGAAGGTATAAAAAAGACTTAATAAGACCATGTGTAGTGGGACGTGAGGGAGGTGGGGTTGGGAGCCTGAAGAGGCTGAACACCAAAACAGGGGGCGTGATGACCCAATTTGTGATGCAGACCACGAGTGTGAGGGTTTGTTTGGTGATTTTTTTTTTCAACCAATCAGAATATACCACCTTATCCTCCATTTTTTTACCCATCAGTCTCTCCATCGCTCACCCATTACACTCATTTTCCATTCACCCATATTATGACACTTTCTTTCCTGCGTGACACTGACGCGTCATCACTCACATCCCCACCACCCCATCTCCACTACGCATAGTCTAAAACAATGGTACTTTTTATCTAATTTAAAACAATAGTGTATTAATTGTATATGTGCATTTAATAAAAGGGCAATTAAATATATTCCATAAAAACTTCGTAAAGTACATAAAATACTCAAACCAAATTTTATTTACATAAATTCTTACTTAAAGATAAAAATATCAAATATACTCACTTTTCTGAGGGATACACATATTTTAAGTCTTATGAATTGGGATATACTCATTTTTCTTAACTACATACGATGGCCCATCTGCCACCAAGCTCCAATGCAAGCACGATGGCCACGTAGATGACGAGTAGCCTGTAATATCCGCAAATTTCAGGTCAAAACTCCGACTCAATTATACATACTCTTATACGCATTATCGCATGTACTTGAATATTATACTAGAATACTTATGCACATAATTAAACTCAAACGATTAATTCCCGATCACGTGAACGGATTAACAAAAACGAAACAACACGCGCCTATCTATATATATACATATACGTTGCGATCGAATGCATGCATGTGAACGAACCTCTCGATCACTCTCACCCTCTCGACCACACACAAAAACCAACCTCTCGGTGGGTTTATCCCATCCTCTCGATGCATGCCAACCTCTCGATGGGATCCATGCATCCCCTCGATCATGAACCCCTCGATCCCACATGTGATCCTCTCGATCACAACCTCTCGATGACCCATTAATTCCTCTCGATGCCACCTCTCGGTCACACTACCCAATCCACATGAAAATCCTCTCGGTGACCCAATTAAATCCCCTCGATCGTGCATGCTTGTGGACCCTCCAAACCTCTCGATGCAATCTCCCGATCCCACTTTAAACAATCCCCTCGGCAACCCTCTCGAAGGATTTAAATAATCCTCTCGGCCGAAACCCACGATCAAACCAACAAAGTCAACTTTATCTAATAAACTATTATACAAACCATACCTCCAATCCAAGATTTTCCTTACTTAACATATCACCACCCATACTACACACCACCAACTTTCTTTCTTTTCTTTTTCTTATCATTCGGCAGATACATTTCCCCCATCTCTCTTAGTTTGTTCATCACCATTTTCAAGCTATTATCATCCTACAATCTCCATTTGGATCATAACAAAAGCTACATTGGAGTTCTTGCTTGGTTTGTGAAGAATCTCGCCTTCTCCCGACTAATTTTACGTAAGAAAACTCGTGTTAAACTCTTAAACTCTTAATATATCTATTCACATGTTAAACACACGAAAAACAAGGTTTATGATCGTGAAACATGCAAGAACCAACTTAAAACACATAAACATAAAA
>WOUH02001403.1:0-20606 GCA_009936405.2 Stevia rebaudiana
TAATAGTTAACCATTGAGCTGTGAACAATCATTGAGGTCACGGCCGGTGTTTCCGCCGCCGGCCAGGGTGTGACACTAAGGTCGTATCCTCCTAATAAGCCTCGTATTATAATTACAATTAAGTTTTGCTGGCTATCATGTTGATTTCTGTTTTCTGTTTGATATTGACATATTTAGGGTGTTTGAATTTGAAAATAGGCGATATAGTTTAAGATTGTGTTTTTAAGTGTTTAATTATATAGTGATGGGTTCAATAATGTAAAATTGAAATTGCACTATAATGAGGTTTTTATTATTTATTAATTTATATTTATGATGGTTACTATAGAAATGAACTTTTAATTACCACTATAAGAAAGCTATTATTAGAAATGATTTCATTTGAAATCAAGAGTGTTTTTCAGGTTATCATCCAATCACGGTGACCGAAATATTTGGTCTTAATCATATCTTAAAATGCTATGATTTAAACGATTTTAAATTACATTGCATATGTCATTTGATACCGATGATTTCTAGCCAACTGGTTAGTAGAAGACATGAATTTGGGGCTCTCTCTTTAAAAGGTCTTAGGTTTAAACCTTGTCCTAAGCAATTGATCGGAGCAATTTCTTGTGATGGCGAAAGTGCACATCGGATAGAGGTCACCGGTTTGAACCTTAGGAGGGGGGAGAGTTTACGAATTCCATTCGTTTCCAGCTTATCTGGGGGTACGAACCTGGGGAGGGGAGAGGGTTTACGATTTTCATCTGGTTCTCGCTTTCTGAGAGTTACAATTTCATGGAGGTTAAGGAAGTGGCAATGGCTACATCGCCCGGCTAGCGTGGCTAGCATGCTAAATCCTCTCATATTCGAAAAACATATGTCCTTTGAACATACAAACAATATGAAAGAAATTCGTTATTATCCATTTATTGAATGAGTCCTGGTCATCGGGTGTAATAGTAATAAACCCTAAAAACCAAAAAAGATTTCCTAGTTTGAAGCTCACCCAAACTAAGATAAAATCTGTCGCTAAAAGAAAAGTTTATTGAAGAACACAGATAAATGTAAGGAGAAAATCTTATTTCTATTCATTCATAAAATGTTGTTGCACATCGTACATACATTAAACATCTTATCTTATCTTACTATACTAATAAAGAAAGGTTTTGCATGCCACATGGCATTCATTGAAGCCATGTTTGCCTATGTGTCAATTTCCATTATTCAAACATCCATGTGGCATTTTAAAACCAATATTTTAATTTATTCTTTACTAAAAAACACAAACTTGCCTAAAATATCGAAATCAATTCAATATGCATTTATGATCATTAATCAATATATCAATTCCTTAAATAGATTAATTCTTTTTTTTTTATTTATGTTAAATGTACTTTTTTATTAAAATGAATTTATAAATATTAAATAAAAACTTATTATTGGTAACTGGAATTTAGTTTCTATAATAAATGAAAAAAAACAAAAAAATTGGTTACATTTCTTTGACATTTTCTCTAACAATAATAAATTTATTAAATTTGTATAGTTATCAAAATGGTTATAAATTTTGTATATCAATTGTTTAATTATCCTCTAATTTAATTTTTAAACGTTTTTAGACCATATGTAGTTTTGATTTTATTCTTTCTATTTTATAACGTTATAATGTTATACTAATGGATTATTTTATTTTGCTTAATAATCTTGATATTATATATGTGATTTTATGCCTTAGAGCATTCATATATTCCAAAAAAAAAAATGATAGATAAAACCTCCAAGCTTAGATCTAGAAGATCAAATGTTCAATCTTCATCTATATTAGGCACTCAAAGAAACTTCATTACCTAACATTACAAATTGTATGAATAAAATATTATATTTCGTTTTGATATGTTTATATAAATAATTATTAACCTTTTTTTTTTTGTTTATTTAGGTTACATCCATAGAACTCCGTTGTCTAACATTAAAATGATATTAATCAACTTACCTTTTTGTAAGACTGATTATTGTTTTACTAAATCACTAAGATCTCTGTTTTATTGTTATAACTTTGTTCAACAATTTATAATTCAAACATTGTGTCTAACAATGCTTTTGAGGCCCGGCAAGCAACAAAATTGTATTTTGACAATATTATATCTTAGTTAATACCAAATGTATCAATTGTTGATTTGCTACTACTTAGACTGTTTTTGTTATTTCCTTATGAAATAATCTTTTATTTAGTCAACACAATTTATTTTTAAACTAGATTAGAATCCCGTGTACTACACGGTTGAACAAATATAATGCTACATACATAAGTAGTAAAAAAAGTTAGGTCATTAAAAATGCTCGTGTATTTCTTTCATATGTTTAAGAAAGTTGTGTATTATACACATGAATAAAATAAAATGTCATAACACATGTAGTCGTGAATTTTTAAAATATGTTTTTTTTTCCAAATGTATATTTATTATTATTTTATTTATAATATTTTTATAATCAAACTATCCAAGCATCCAACCGCATTATATATTTGAATTTTTTTAAAATTATCATAAAAAACAGTTAGCAACATTATTCTTCCATTTGTTTAATATTTTAATTAAATAGTTTAAGCTTGATAATATTTAGATAATGAGATAAGGAGTTTAGTATAAAATAAGTTTATTCAGAGACATAACAGTTAATTCATATTTGGTTGTACATCACATTCTAATATTCATATTCCTAGAATACTTACTGAATAAATATTTGTGCTACATAAAACCATCTAGCGATACTGCTCATTTGTTGAAGGAGACAAAGTTGATTATATGGGATGAAGCACCAGTGACTCATAAACATATATTTGAAGTGCTTAATAGATCAATGAGAGACATTATGGTTTCATGTCCTTTATAACAAGAGATGTCATTTTGAGGCAAGATAATTATTTTCGGTGGTGATTTTAGACAAATTCTTCCGGTGGTGAAGAATGAAACTAGGAAAAAAATTGTACATGTTGATTTGAGATTTTCATACATATGTAGTAATTGCTATGCTCTTACGTTAACAAAAAAGACACGATGTTAACAGTAGGAAATTAATTATCTGATTTGGAAAATACATAATGCTTTGCAAAATGGTTATCAGATTTGGGTGGGGGAAATATTGGAGATATTAATGATGTCAACTCAATAATTGAAATTCTAAATGATTTGTTAATTAATGACTTAGTTGATCTGTGTCAAGTTTATTCATTATATCTATCCATCGATTCTCCAAAATTTCAAGCATCCAGATTTCTTTAGCAACAGATCAATTCTTACACTTAAGAATAAATTTGTTTAACAAATAAATGATCTTTTGCTGTCAGTTTTCTTAGGGGATGAAAAATAATACTTGAGCTTCAACACAGTTTGTCAAACAAACAACTCAATGATGGGGTACAAGCATGTTTATACTCACTTGATGTGCTAAATGATCTTAAATTTCAGGATTTTCAAATCATATATTAATACTTAAGATCGGCGTTCCAGTGATGCTACTTAGAAAAACTGATCAGTAAAATGGTTTGTGTAACGGTATTAGGCTCAATATCATTTCACCTGGTAAGCGTGTAATTGAAGCCTAACATATCAGGGGTAATATTGGCTTACAAGCAATCATAACAAGAACCAATATGATATACCTTATGACAAAAAGATTCTATTCAAATTTTAAAGAAGACAGTTTCCTCTATCGGTTTGTTTTGCTATGTAAAATAATAAAGTCAAGGTCAATATCTTTCAAGTATTGGTATATAACTTAAAGAACATATTTTCTCGCATGGACAGTTATATGTAACACTTTCTAAGGTTAAAACCAGAGATAAAGTTAAATTAATAATGCTAGATAAAGATGGTAGAAGTACAAATAAAACTTCTAACTTAGTGTACAAATAAGTTTTTCAAATTTGTAAACTACTTTATTCTTTCGGGTGAAATTTTTGTTTTGGTACTTTAATAATCTATGTTTGACATTCTATGAATGATTTTTTTCTTTTTTTTTTAACTTTTTTTAATATATATTTGTTATGAACCACCCGTGTTATACACGGGTTATAAGCTAGTATATATATATAGGCAAATACAATAGAAACCCTAAAACCCATAATTTAGAAACATTAAGTTGGGCCAAAAATACTCTACATTTATAACAAACACAATTTAAAAAACCTTGATTATATTATAAGTAATAGAATTTAAGAATTGATCGAAAAAGTTCTAAATCTCAATTGTCACTTGCTATTAAGGGGGCGTAAAGGAGCTGAGCCGAGCTCGCTAAGGCTCGAGCATTAGGCTCCTTTAGATCTTTACTTATAAGGCTCAAGTTCGCCTCGTAAGATAATTTTCAAAGTTCGAGCTCGACCGTTGATTTTAAATTAGTTATTGATTTCTATATTTTTATTATTAATTATACATATTCATAATTATATAGAGGAAGGATTGTATAAAAACACATTTGAGTTGAAAAAAACCCTAGAAAGTACTCATATGTAGAATTACTATTTTTTTTTTCAAACAAAAAGGGGCTGGATTTATATACATTTTGGTCACTTAAAAAAAAGCGCTGAGCACTTAAAAAAAATATGTAGAAAATAGCAAAAATTCACGTCTATTTAATGTTTCAGTAAATGTTACATATGTAACATTGACAAATTTTGTAAAAAAATAATTTTTTTAGAAAAATCCACTCTGAGCGTTTTTGAATTTTTTTTACCCAAAGTTATAAAATTGAATGTAGAATTTATGTAAAAAAAAATATTAACATTTAACGTTGTGACATATGTAAAATACGGGTTTCTTGGGTTTTTCCAACTCAAGCGGGTTTTTCTCTCATCCATACCCTAATTATAACATAACATTTGTTTGATAACTTTTATTACAAATTTATATACAAATTTATTTATTTGAAAACATACACACTTATTAGATTAAGTATTATTATATAGATAAAAATCTCCTTTATGCTCGCGAGCTAGTTTGAGCTCAAGATGAGGCTCGTTTAGGCTTGGCTCGTTCAAGCTTTTATCAATCCAATCTCTGAGTAGCTCACGAGCCGATCGACTTGATTTATTTACAACCCTACTTGTATAGGTTATGTTTTTGGTTCGGAGACCCTAACACTTATTTTATCTTGGAATAATATGTGTGAAAATCATTTAGGCATTAGCATATGATAACGAACGAGCTTGTAGGTCAATGACGTCAAGTGTTATATGATGATGCCTCTTCTTATAAGGTTAAGAGTTTAAATCATGCAGTTAACACTTGCAAATTGAAGAAAAATTAATTGTCATAAAAAATCCGCATATTATATTAAGTACATACATATTTTAAAACTATTTGTTAGGTCACTTTAGTATGCAATATCTCATTTTGTCTTAATTCCGATAGAATTTAAGATCTATCTTGATGGACACTTCGTGTTTCTACAAGAACAAAAAGCATATCGGCCCTTGCACATGTAATATTTCCCCCAAATTATTCTTGGTCTCTTGATTACATTACAATTATAGAACCTAGAAAGGGCCACAAATACCATAGATCCAATGTTATCTCATAACAGGAATCGTCATATTATCCAAATAAATACAAAGAGCCACCCCCATTAAGCCAATAGAAACATAAACATTATGTAAAGCACATATGTAATTGTTTTTTAGATCCGACGTCTTGCCGGATCTTTTTCTATCCAATTTAGTTTTTGCTGTTAAAAAAAAGTAACGTAAAGCACATATGATTGCATGTCAAACACATACGAAAAGTATTAATCCTAAGTGAGACGAATTAGATTTTTTTTAACAGCATAGGATCTCACGTGCTAGCTACCGGTAGCTGGACAATGTAGCCAAGGTCGATTCCTCGACCTACGTGAGACCGTACCTCCCAGATAATCGGGAACCGGATACCTCCCTCCTCCTCAGGTTTGAACCGATGACCTCTATCCGATGTGTACTTTCTCCCCATCATTAGAAATTGCATAGATCAATTGCTCTGAGCAAGATTTGGACCTGAGACCTCCCAAAGGAGATCCCAAATTCACACCTCCTTCTAACCACTTGAGCTAGAAGTCATTAGCGTAGATTCTTCTTGACGACAAATCACATCACATAAAATCTGAAAACATTAGACTTTGGAGGTGAGAAGAGGCCTGGTAGAGTTGTTCATTATTTCAACAATTCCATTACCTAATCAAATTGATTTTTGAGTTTTTAGTGGGGTAAGGATCCCCACTAAATTTGATTTCAGAATTTTATAACAATTTGTGATTTTAAAACTCAATCGACCAGTACATTCAAATTCCAATTCAAATCGAATATACATGTCATTTTTTAGTTTTTTATAGAATACATATTTTTCTATATTATATATATTTTTTCTTATAATTCGGTTTATTCAAATCAAACCTAAATTTGAATCAGTTTTTCAAATTCAATTCGCATTCAAATTATCATTTCACAAAAACCAAAATCTAAATAAACTAATTTAAATTACCTGAATTTGAAAAACGACCAGATAATCACTAGCAGGGGTGTGCAACGGTTCCTTAACGGTTAGAACCGAACCAATCCGAACCGAACCGAAAAATATCAATTTTGAAAACCGGAACCGAATCATTATATATGTTAACGGTCAGGTTTCCTAACGGTTACTGTCCGCCGGTTCCTAAACGGTTCCAACAGATCGGTAACAAACCTGTTTTAACAATATGCAACAAAAAAAACCTGATCGGGTTTGACCCAACTCACACATGTTCAAATAACAAAATTCAACTAAGATTCAACAAAGTTCAACCACAATTTAACTAAGATTCACAAAAAATTCAACAAAAAAATAAACCAAAATTCAATCGAAATTTAATCAAAATTCAACTAAAACCATACAAAACATTGGGCATGTTGACTTTTTTTATTATAATGGTTTTGGACACTTTTTTAGGGTGATCCGCTTACTGGGCTATAATTACTAATTAGTATCGGTCTAAATTAACGGTTCCTAACGGTTCTTTCAAAATACTCGATAAATGAACCGGAATTGAATCGGAACTGAAAATCCCCATATTCTAGAACTGAAACCGAACTGTAATTCGTGGATTCGGTTCGGTTTCACACTAACGATTCGGTTCCTCGATTCCTAACGGTTCTGAACCGCGAACTGCTCACCCCTAATCACCAGGGTGGAGGGGCCATTACCCACATTCTATATCTACTCAATCAATTTGTCAATAGAGTTTTGTCACATCAATTAACTTAATTTTACCCAAAAGTTCTCAATTAACTTATATTTTACCCACTAAAAAACTACTCAACCACTCCAATTCTTCCCTCCTTCCCCGAGTAGTAGAACTCGGAAATCTTGCTCTGCCAAATTACTAATCGTCCCTACTCAATCACTGTGATCCATATAAAAATGTGTTTTATTATTAAAAAAATTTAACCAACTTATATAAAAAAAACTTTAATCAGCTTATTAAATATGAATATATTTTTCTGTATGAAGTTAGTGGTCTACCACTTCAACCATTTTATAAAATGTACACAACTTAGAACGGTAGAAGGATGATACATGTTCTGATCATGATGCCTCTCAAGTCTCGACAAAAGCATGCATATGAAACACATGTACTTAGGGCCACCATTTAAGACCCATTTCCATAATCTTACTTTTAGGTAAAACAAGTGAAAGAATAAACTTTTAAATCGTACTATTTTTATTTTCTCATTTTGATAAAGTAAATTGTTATTGAAAGTATTATTATTTTCTTTGCCACCTTGATACTTCAGTTATGATACAGATCAAAATTGATATTTATGAAATGAAAATTAGAGAGAAAACAAGAGAGAAATGATTTAATTCATATTAATGAATCTTATGTCAGTATAGTCTAACTTACTCAACTTTAATCAAACCTGGTCAAACATGTCAAGTCTTTTTAAATCACACCAACACTTGGAGTTGTTGAACGCATTGGACCTTATGGGAACACGAAACACGAACTCATAAACCAATATGTATTAGGTCCCGGTTAGCAGAAAACGCTAAGGCACATTACTTGAAACACTCAGACTCACGATCTAGTGATTTTACAGCCCCACTTTTACTGTTTCAACTGTTTTATCCTTGGGGTGAGTAACACACATACAAACTTTTGGATATGTTAAACTTGCTTAAGAACTCGTGGTTACTTAGTGTCTCTTAGCACCAATGAAAGTCCTTAGCATTATATCGAACCGTTAGTCGTGTATTGTAATGTGGAAATCTTGAATAGTACTATTAGGCCCGACAAGCCCCACCTTAGTGATGGGATCGCGCATGGTGCAGTATTGTCTTAAAAAAACAAGTCATTGTCTTGGTGTAGGCATTTGACGCTAAGACAAAACATTGTCAGCTTCAGTTTCGGTATGCTAGAGTAATACGAAACATGGTTAGCTATCATACTCTTACTACTTGTATGAACATGGACCTACAACTAAACTTGAATTTGAATCTTGAAACTTGGAACTCAAATTTACTTGTTTAAACAAACCTGTGAACTCACCAACATTTGTGTTTGACACTTTTTAGTATGTTTCTCAGGTTAACACGACGCATGTTAAGGCATAGGACTAAGAGAAGTCGTATGCATCTTGATAAACATTTTCATGAATGGAACTCATATTTGCACTTTAAACAATCGTGCCTTGTTTGCATGTGATACATTTAAGCTTCCGCACTCATATTTTGTACACACATATTCTCAAAATTTGTTGTAAGTTTTCGTGTGAAAGGAATAAACGTATTTTTTTGTAAACATTCATATAGAGTCATTCAATGACCAGTGACTTGAACTTGATCGACCTCGTCACGTCTCCATTTGTAGTGCAAACCGAGCTGAAAATTTGGGGGTGTGACACAGTTAAACACAATTGCCAATACGTCGCTCAAAAGTCCAATTAATTTGCTCGATAGCCCATTTAAATTGCTCGAATCAACAAAGTTCAATGTTTAGTCGATTTATTAAACTTTGGTTATTCTTGACATATTAAATTCGAAATGATGCTCAAAAGTTTTTGAAAAACAAAGTTACACCTTTTCGAAACCTCTATGTTCTAGCAGAAACTCTACTCGAAGTTTTACTAGGTTTGAAAGTTTTAAGCATGACTGTCAGGATCGATGGAATGAGATCTGATCAATAAGTCATGGTTTAAATTAATTGCTAGGTGGAAACAGACGATTGATTTAAGCTAAGTATGAAATGAATCTAATCCAACCAAACAATCATAGTAAGTAATCAATATTTAAGACATAATTAATAAAGCAATAAATGAGCAGATGATATGAATAACTAGAGCAGTTGATTGATTTCAATGATCACAAAATTACAGTTGTTTGTGCGTGTAAAGTGTGCGTGAAAAGCCTCCTCGCTAATTCTATTACATGCCTATTTATAGGCAAAATCAATCTAACTTAATTGCTCTAACGGTTTAGCACTAACAGACATAATGACTTAATGTGACATCAGTTATACACGTCATAACTAATGTCAGGAACAATATTTACATGAAGAAATCAAACTAAGTCTTGTACATCAGCAATAGACAATTTCTTCATCAGGAGTAGTCTTTTTCAGCGCTAGTACTACAACTTTTGTTTATCAATAATACCATTTACTTTTGGCATTACTTAGAAAATCTCTAAGTCCATATCCCGTGAGTACTGATATTTGAACGTCAGTACTTGTAAGTTGTGCATTAGCAATGAGATTGACTTAATCAGCAACACTGTAGAGTCATCAACATTTATGACAAAACATAAGTAATGAAGAATTGCTCGTCAGTAATACCTAGTACTTATATTCAAGTGTTAGATTAACACTTGACTGTTAGTATTGGAATTAAAGTAAAGAATCAACAATTGAGGCTTCTTCATTAGCAATCCTTTTTGTTCATTAGTATTGCTTTTGTATACTGTTAGTATTCCTCCTGACTTCCACTCCGAGTTCTTGTCAACATTTTGTTTTGGTCGTCAGTATTTCAATTGTACATGTCAGTAATGGAGTGTTTACTCATTAGTAATGCTCAATACTTATATGTGTTAGAATGCACTTTGACTATCAGTATCGATCTTTGGTTAAAGCATCAACAATGGAGATTACTTGGATTTGAACTTGAATCTTCATCAGTACTGCTCTTTGTCAACATCAGTAATCTTTCATACTTGAGTTTCATATTCTTCTGATATCAACAATACTTCTTTGACTTTCAGTAATCCCAGATACTCGTCAGTATTGCCTTTGACTTGAGAGTTTATGTGATCAACTCTAAACTCATCAGCAATAGATATATATGTCAGTATTGGGACTTCCTTTATCATCAATGCAGTTTTGTGTGTCAGTAATGCGGATTTGATCATCAACATTACTCTTGACATTGTGTCTTGAGCCTTTACAATGTCAGCATTATTGATTTTGACATTAGCATTTCTCTTCACTTGATTGCTTCCATTGTTACTGCATCAGTAGTGCTAGTGTTGATTAAGTTGTCAGCATCTAATTCTACTTTGTAATCCTGCACAAATAACCACAAGATCATGACTCATGAGACATACATATATATTAAATGAATTCATATATAAACAGATTTGCAGAAGACAATACCATGATGTGTCATCCGTATTGAGGTTGTCAATACGTCCACATTTTACATGGATTTGTATCAATTTAATCAATCTTCAATTTGTAATATACTGAAGAAATAAGACATAAAGAGAAGAGTTAGAGCTTTGCCATCATCAAATGGACTTATAGAAATGATGGTCTGATGATCATATGAGAACCTTTCAAGCTGCTTTCAATAGTGTGACTTGCTGCTTAAAGCTTTGTTGGAAAGCCATCTATCTCCAAAGGTAGACTTAACAATGACAACAATAAAAAAAACTCTCTCAACAAGAGAAGGCCTCTCATAACCAGGGATGGATCTACATTGTAGGGATGAGATCGGTACCGACCGGTCCTGGTTCCGGAAATTTTGAATTCTCGGTCCCGAATAAATCGGTACGGTACCGGTAATTTCGGTAAATTCCCGGTTTAATGCCGGTTTCATTTTTGTAAAGAAAAAACGCAATAAATGGGTACCCTTAAACCCAATATTCGAATATGTTCACCTGTAAATATAAAATGAAAATGATATAAGCTATATTTAACGTAATGACTAATAGTATATGATCCCTTTTAGAAGAAGAAAAAAAAATCTTTCTAACATGACAATATCATTTTTGATATTATATGATCTCTTTTATTTAACCAAAGCACTTGTTCTTAAATTATATTAAAATACAACTAATTTATAATATGAATTTAGTGTCTGTATGAATAGTTTTGACAGAATATTAAAAAAAAAAGCAAAAAAACTTTCATTTTACTGGTACTGGTACCAAACCGGGATTTTACCGGTACCGGTTAGTCCCGATCCCGAAATTACTGAAAATCAAGTCATGGTCCCGGTCCCGGTATGTTCGGTTGATACTCGGTACCTGGTACCGGTATTCGGTAATAAAATCTCATCCCTACTACATTGTAAGTTACGGGCTCACAGGAACCTATCGCGTTTCGAGATTTCAATAAAATTATATAGATAAAACTACAGTGAACCCATATATATAATTATATTATTAAGAGTGAATCCTAACACAAGATATAACCTAGCTTAGTGGCAAACCATCTACATTTAAACTGAAGGCTTGCTAGCTCGACTCTCACTCCCCTTCTCCCTTTGATTTTTCCTCTTTAATTCAGCAACCTCGTTCACCTTTAGCTTCAGTATAATTTTTTTTTTAATTCGGCAACCTCCTTTATCTTTGGTATAAGTTTTGTAACTGGTATTCTAGAAGAAACTATATTGTTAGCATAGTAATTAAATTTCAACTTTTGCCCTTATTTTCTTTGCTCAGCCGTCGTCCCTTTGGTTAATTCCAATTTTCTATCATTTCTGTTGGTGCTTTAAAGGGACTACAATATCCCCATGGATTGTAAACTCTAGATGCTCTTAAAATATTTGCTTGTGATGCTCTTAAAATATGTCCTCCCAAAATAGAAAGCTACAAGATTCTCAACTCGACTCTGAAAGCTCGAATGCTAATTCTTGTTTTAAAATAGCAAATCCCTCATCAATGTGCACGCCTTACTGTCAATGATTATAATGTCTAATTATATAATGTTAATTTTGTGGAATCTTGATTTTGAAATTTTATTATGTGATGCTATTTTGTTGAGTCTTAAATTTGATGTTAAATTACGTGATTAGGTATTATGAGTATTGATAGATTTTGCACAAGACAACGATCTCGCTTGTCTCAAATTCATTAGATTAACAATTGCAACTATTTTTCAATGACATTTAGGAATCGTTAATGTTCGCCTAATATTATTTTTGCGTTTTCAAAACATTTTTTTCTTTTATTTAGTAATATATATAGTGTGTGTTAGTATGTATATTAAATTTGATGAGATGATAGTATCTCAGATGTAATGTCACATAGTATAAATCAAATCCTCAGAAGTGAGTTTTTTAAACGACACGAATTAATAAAAACTTCTAGTGACCCGAACTATTAAAAATTTCACCCAACCTGGTAAAAGTGTTTCCATATAAACAAGCATAGACTAAAAACAATGAAAAATATTGTTGGATCCACCACTGCTCATAAATCACAAAAAATTGGGTTTACGCTATCTCCTACACATTATGGGCACTGAAAAACAATGACCAAACTTTTTTCTTCATAAGCAACATTTGTTTAGTATGTTGATGGCTTGATTCCATGCCTAGGAAATCACTTGCCTCGTGCCAACTACGTTACATGGTTTAAAATGATGCTCATATTAAGACGATTATTGACTCAACAATCTCTGAGGCGTTGTTCTCACACGTTCAAGGGAACAATACTCTTGAGCTATGACTCTCACTAAAATGCTCCAATATGCACCTCACTCCCCATCCAGAGAACACATCTTTCTTCCGCAACTATTTTTACTACCACCACATATGCATCTCATTCACCACAAAAACTGATTGACTTTTATCTAATGTCATACTCTCTCTAAATGCAGTCGTCTAATGGCCAATAATGTCGAAACAAACTCAACTGCTAGCAGCCCTGCATGCTACCCGAACACAAGAACTAACAGTCACGTGAGATTAACATGTCAGAGGCTTATTATGGTAATGATTTCCATCATGTTGGTAATGATAAAGAACTATCCATCCTTCATATCGGTTCTAAACAACTTACTTCTCTTAACAAAACATTTTCTATTTCCTAATATTCAAAAAAATCTCTTTAACAAATTTGCATTGACAATGATGTTTTCTTTGAATTTCACTACATTGTAGTGAAGGAAGAGTCTACATACAATATCCACTGAATATTGTCTTTAGTCTCTGTGGGTTCCTCATCTTTAGTCCATCAATAAAACAATCTTCTATGCCACACAAGCCTCATTTTTTGTTTGGCGTAAGTGGTTTGGTCATCCACATGATAGACTGCTTCATTCCATGCTATCTAGTTGTAACCTTCATGTTGAGGTATGATCACAAAAAGAGTTGAAGTTGGCTTGAAATTCTATATGTTTGTTAATGATTAAACGAGAACTGTTTATATAATTTTGTGTGCGTATTTCAAATCCTTTTTTGAAAGAGCCCTTTAATCTAATCCTGAACTCGAATAATTCAAAACCAACAAAAAACGACGACTAGTGGTCTTTAGTTGTTGTGGTAACTTAGGCAGAATGCCACTCTTTTGGATAATATCACAACTATATACTAAGTTACTCTGTGTAATTTCAGTGCGTTCATCCGCTCTATCTTTCTAAGAAAGTGTGTTATGATGCTACACATCCGTAAGATATATCAACGAACATGGAACATTAATCGATAGGAACCAACATCCTATCTTATTTTGGAAAATTAATGATCATTCATAAACATGATTCTCCATAGTACTATTTAAAAAAAAATGATTCATGTGCCTTGCAGATTAATTTTGAATGAAGCACAACCGCACAGATAGGAACGAAGATTAAAACATAAAAAATAGCGATCGACTACCTAACAATTAGGTAAGACAAACAAGGATCAATCAAATTGGAGATTACGTGTTAAGATAGTTTAGTAAACAACTTCGTAAATGCAAAGTTGATATGATTTCGTATTCAGATCAATATGGGAGATCAAATATGGTGGATTTTGCAGGGAACGATATTGATGAACAAATTATAAAAAAATAAGGAATAAAATCTTAACTAATTTGATTTTAATCAAAACTACAATTTTATGATTTTAATCACATCTAAGTTGAGTGCGTAACAGCCCATATTCACTTTTCATATATATTAACTTGACCATAATATATATCAACCTCCGGCATATGTTACTTTTTAAACTTTTGCATACGTTACTTTTTTTTAAGTGTATATTTTTTTTTTCAAATAACATTGAAAATATTATGTGTATTCTTCCTAGGTATCAAGAATATTTTGCCCCACCCCCCAATTTAAACATTCAAATTCTGCCACTGATTCTTAGGCGCGCTTTATAAACCAAATTGCTATTAAATTGTGACAGCTAAGAGCTATAATCATGTAGATGCATTTAAATTGATGACATCAAAAATCACCTCTCAAGTATATACTATACATACACCATACACCCACCAAAACACAATCTATGCATAGAATTCGGGTAAGAAACAAGAGCCTATTGTTCGCCAATCGCGCAAGGAATGCAAGGTGGATCTTTCGCTTGGTCATCAGGAGTGATGTTTTGTAAACACTGATCATGAAATGAATGACCACAAGGAAGAACCGCAACGGGTGGTGGGGCCGTAGGTTGGTACACATCGCCTTCTGATGTTAACGCGAGATCCCTCTTGCATAAATAGCATTTGTATCCACTTAGTTTAGGTGTTGATTCAGGATCTGCGTGTAATCAAAGTGTGGTGTTAATGTAATAATAATTAGTAGAAATACATAATTTCACTTTGGAAACAATTACATAAACAATGCCACATCAGCATTTATACTCCTCACTTCATTAAAGTACACTAGTATGTTTTTACACTATTGAATAAACATATTAAGATGGGGCAATTGGGTGTAAAAGTAGGTTTGAAATTGAAGCTGAATAAGTACATAACAAATTTGTCTGTACAATACTACTACAATGACACACAAAACAAGAGAGAAAAGATCACTTATCAACTAATAGCAAATAAGTTTATTTTCAATCTCAAACAAGTCAAATGCTAAAAAGTGAACGGGTCAAAGTCACTCAAGGTGTATTATTTAAAAAAAAAATCATATTTACGCATCAGCTAGTTACTATAATTTTGTTCAATAAAACAACCATGCTCCTGCAGCATATACAATGTATGCACCAAAACCACTATTTTGGTGTCAGATTCTTGAAATATGCTTACTCCAATTTTTTATTTAACTCAAATGTGTGAATCCAAATTTTAAATCATCTTTTTTACACTTGTCCATATTTACTCAATTAGCTACTTAACTTAATTAAAAATGTGCAACAAAAATATTAAAAAAAAAAAATTCAATACGGTACTTGTTTTAAAAGTCAGAATGAGATTGATTTCCAAAAAACTAACATCTTTTACAAATTATTATACATTTCTTAAATCAAGTATTTAATAACTTACATAAACTTTGTGTAAGGTTTCATATTACACACCATTTTGATGTCCCGGTTGGATAGAATCTTGAGTTTACATACATTGGAACGTTTTAAAATATCACCGCAAAATTTAACTACCTAAGGGGTGGTTATAAGATTTGAGAGATTATAAAGGTACCTTTCCATGTAATATGAGAAACAGCAGGAAGACGCGGTCTAACAGTTGATGCATATGGTACAACAGGACGAATATGAGGATCTGCAGGTTGAGTTCTTGACCCGTTTGGATGAGTTGTAAATGGTTTAGGTGTAACGGTTGGATGAATTATCTTCTGGCGTTGAACCCAATGAGAAGCTGGATGAGGTGCAACTGCACTTCTCTTGTGATGTGGTCTTATATGCAACTCGGGTTTTTGGAATTGACCAACAGTTGAAGCTGCGTAAATACAAAGTGAAAATGAGCGTTTTGACTAATGGGTCAAAATGAGTGCGTTCTGGACAGGGTTCGTTAACAAGTCAAGAAGTAAAATACATATAACTTTAGATATGTGTCAAAAAAAGGTTGTCAACACAGATTAACTTATTGGTGTAATATGGTTAACGACTCCAGGTACTTTTTGGTGCAGATCAGTTAACGGGTCGAAACAGGCAGCCTTTTGGGTTAGGTAACATGGTCAATTTGAGTTCCAGTAAGAACCTGTGACTTTTATGTTTCAAATTCGGTTGGTTAAATTAACATAAATCAAGTCAAAATGGGTAACATTTTGATGCGGTGACCAGAAACCCTTTATGTTCAAAAAACTTTATAATTGGTAACAAATAATGATTACAAAAAGATACATTATTCAGTAAAAATCAAATCTTTTTACCAAAGAGGCTCTATGTATTATAGACATAAAATAAGCGTTTGGACCCATATCCTAGTAAACTAATATTTTATTTTCCCTTTTGTGGCCCATCAGTTACTTAAAATAACTCAAATTGACTCATTCTTATGTAGAAGGGTTGAAATTGCACATGTGACTACAAATCATAAAATAGTAAAATACTCAGTGAACTTGTTGCATCTTTCAGGTACTTGTTGACTTGTTGTATCAAAGTGTAAATAGAAAGAAAATAACTGAAATACCATTGGCAGAAGGTGCTCCTTGATGAACTTTAGCAAGCGGAATATGTGCATTTTGACATTGACCTACAAAAAAAAAACATCAAAGATGTAACATTTCCATTACAAATTAGTATCCAACACGTGTGTTTTATTTACTACGAGCAAAAAAGGATTCTTGAGAACTAATAACAGAAGCTCCATCAGTTCGACCTGATTTTCATTAAAAACATCCCAAAAAGATTAAAAAAAACTCATCCCAATAATTTTAAAAAGATAACTTAATAGGCAGTCATACCAATAGAAGGTCGAATAACATGATCTGTCACGCGAGTTAACCCTCTATCCGGAAATTGAGATGCCTCACCTGAATCAAATCACATACGCAACTCAATCACCGAATATTAAGACCACTTATTTGATACTTATAATCAAAGTTCACCCTACATATTTAAAAAGAATATACATAACAATTATATATCTACCTGTATTTGCTGTCTGCAAACTTGTTGTCATAGGAGATAAATGTCTCTGATTAGTTTGAAGGCTATTTCTGACATTAAACTCAACTCCTAACCTTTTGGGAAATGGTGCATTAATGTCAGACGAACTACCGTTTACACGAGATACTTGAGGGACAGCTGTCCTCTGACTAAACATATTATTTCCATGAGCTTGACTAGGTGTGGCGTTTTGTGACATAACTTGTCCTGCAAGAAAGGTGTATAAGGAACATTAATACCTTCAAGTTAACTAAAACAAATAATATCATGCTATCTTTCAAAAAAAAAAAAAACAATTGCCTTGCGTACTTGCATGAATCGGGCTGTTTGCAGTTGTAGAACGCATATATTGTAGTTGCTCATAAGGAGTGCGATAAGAGGTCAACCATGAGGGTTTTTCTACTTCCGGCGGTTTATTCAAGTTATATTGAAGCGAATTAAAGTTCTGAGGATAATTTCCACCTATAATTTGTGAATGCACAGGTTGATTACCTGTAAACGCTCTATAATGCTCCAAATCACCAGATTTTATGTTTCTGATATCATTTTGTTGCATTTGTAAACTATGATGTGGGTTAGAACTGGACCCGTTATTCAAAGTACCAAGTACTCCGACCTCATTGTTGGTTGAGCTCATTCGATTCACATTACTAAGTTGATTATGCAAGCCACTAGTGTTACACTGAAGACCCATAAAACCAGAATTTAAACATCTACCCAAAGTTTGACCAGAAGATTTCCGAACATGAGCCATCTTTAACTCAGTTGAAACCGCTTCTTTTAACTTTTCATCGCTAAAATGACCAAAATCACCAGATGTTATATTCTTGTCATGCTGCATATCATTTTGTCGCGTATGTAAAATATGTTGCAGGCCAGAACCCGACCAACTATTCAGACTACCATGAAATCCAACCTCATTGTTAGTTGAGATCATTCGATTCTCATGACAATATTGATTAGAAAACCCACTATTGTTACTTTGAAAACCCAAAAATCCAGCATCTAAAATCTGGCCCGAATTTTGACCCGTGGGTTTCCGAGCCCGGGTCATCTTTGACTCATTTGAAGCTGCTTCTTTCATCTTATCAGAAATCTCTCTGTTTTCCAGTTGAGATCCAGATACAGATTCTTCTATACCTCCAATTCCAAGACTCAAAAAACTACCCTCAAAACTTTCTTGAATCCCACTTTGACTCTGATTTAAACCAACATTGTTTCGAGTATGAACAGGTGTAAATTCTCTAGGGTGAAATAAAAATGATGAACCGTTTATATCTCTATTTACCTGCGGTCTATTTAACGCTGCAAAACTTGATTCCCCACCAAAAGTACCAACACCACCAGCAGATATTGCAGTGTGCCCTTGATTCACACATTGTTGACCCCAGTTCATATTCCAGTCTGGTAATAATGAAACACCTTGAAAATTTGTGTTCCCAGTATTGGAACTCATGTGTGATTGGGGATTTTGAAAGCTATTAGGGTTCATAGAATAATCTCTAGGGTTTGCAATAGGTTCATGGATCCCTTGTGCAACAGACCGATGAATGTCCTCCAACTCAGCGAATGAGGTGGCCATATCTAGTAAGCAATCGAAATTGTCTTCTTCAACGTTTCCTTCAAGAAATGTAACACCACTGGGTGTGTGTGTGTTTGAAGAACTGCTATTTGCATAATCATTATTTCTGCTATTTCCCATCATCAGATCACTCTGCAAGTGATTAACAAGAAGTTAACACACTAGTACACATTAACAAAAGGTGTATGTGTGTGTAAAAAGTGTTCATCTACAGATAATACAAACGCCCAATTAGGTCAATCAACCCCAAAATCTCAACGAGCACGTATCACTAATCTTTTCGTTTGTTCTGCGATTTCCCATCATCAGATGACTGTCAATTAATCTCAAGAATTGAACACGGCATAATAACTAGTTCACTACAGATTAACGTAAGTATTAACAAAGATGTATGTGTGTGTAAATGGTGTTCATCTCCAAATCCAATCAAACGCCCATTTAGGTCAATTAACCCCAAAAACTCAACAAACATGTATCACTAACTGAAATCAATAAAAAAACAATCGATATACACACAATCCACCATTCTAAACAGAATAGAATTTGAAGAATCAAAGAACAGAAACCCTACTAATTTAGCGATAAAAACCCCAAAGCGCTGAAAGTGTTAACCCTTAGACACTAACCGATTCACATGATAGTGATGTATGTGAACTAATTACCGCCATAGTTAGCTTGAGAACTACGAAACCTAATAATCGACTGTTCATCATAATCATCGCACATAAAAACCAATCGCAATCAAAGATCCTACAGATGACGATTCGTAACTAAACAAACAATCAAAACGATCAAGTGTCAACGATCGGAACAAAACAACCATCAAATTCAAACAAATCATCGTAAATTTACAATCAAATTACACAAATTCACAGAAATATGCTATGAAAAATGAGTAAACTGTTCATACTTCCGAGTGATGGTACGAGTTCTTGATCGAGAGAGATTGTGAGAGAGGTGCTTTTTGGCGCTTAGGGCTGGAAGAGGGTTTTAAAGGGTTCGGTGTGGGGACCGCCGTCATTGGACACGTGGATCTATCAGGAGCTTTGTGCTGACGTGTCGTAGCTCTTTGTTCATGACAGGCGGCATGGTTTTAAGAAATGAAATCACAAGTGTCGAGCGTTCAACCGGATGGCAGAATAGTAAATCCATATCATTCACTATTAATGAGTTGCTTAGGTGGTGTTTGTTTTCTATAAAAAGATATTTCAAACATCTTTTGTCTATGTTACGCAGATCACACGCAGACGTTTGGCTCTGAAGACTATTTGTTTTTCTGAAGACATTTCATTTAATTATGTCTGCGCGTCATCTTCCCCTTGAAGACTTGGACCATTGTCTTCTGTAATCTTCCAAACCTAAAAAAGAAAACAAATCACGTCCTCCCCCTCAATCGTCCGCTCCAAACCTTCAAACCCTAGATCGCTCCATCTCCGGTCGTCGCTCCATCTCCGGTCGTCCTTATCTCCCGTCGTCCTCCAACCCTAGATCGCATCACCCTCTCATCTCTCCATCACCAATCGCACGTCGGTCTTTCCCCCTCCATCACCGTCGACCAATCTCCCTCACCTGCTCCTGCTCCCGTCGACTTGCTCCTGCTCCTGCTCCTTGACCGGGATCTCAACATCTATTCGATTGTGGTATTTTGTGCCTTAAATTACATGAAATTTGAAACCATGTTTCATATCTAGTTTCTCTCATCTTCAATTTGTTTGGTGATTATGCTAAATTGATTTGTGTGTTTAAGAAATT
>WOUH02001422.1:0-20598 GCA_009936405.2 Stevia rebaudiana
ATATTTCTACATTAACATTATTATTTAAATGATAATAATTCACATATCGGAATATAAGATCGGAAAATCCTGGATGTTACATATTTCTGTACCACATTGTACTATTTAGTACACAATTCTATGAGATCTCATATAAGTTTGGTACTCAAGTTTCTTCTAGAACTGTATTATCCTCTTCTTGGGTATTAATAATCTCTTCTAGGATTATATTGTTAGCCTCTTATAGGGCTTCATTAATCTCTTCTGGGATTTTCTTTATAACCTCTTCTAGGTTACATTAATCTCTTTTGGGATTTTATCAACAACAACTGATAAGGTTGGTTAAGCTCTTCTGAGATTTTATCAACAATTTCTAAGGTTGGTTAATCTCTTCTGCGATTTTATCAACAACAACTTCTAAGGTTGGTTAATCTCTTCTGAGATTTTATGAACATCAACTTCTAAGATTGGTTAATCTCTTCTGGGATTTTATCAACATCAACTTCTAAGGTTGGTTCATCTCTTCTGGAAATTTATTAACAACTTCTTCTAGGGTTGGTAATATCTTCTGGAGTTTTATTTCTAACCAATTTTTGGGTTACACTAATGGCATTATTCTGCTCTATTTAGTTTTAGTAGGTTAGCATTTGGAACTAATTAGTCTTTCATGTTTTCTTTATATGGTAATCTTTATATGATTACTTTAGTTTGAGCGGATATGTTTGATGCTATTATAAGCGACTTTGTCACTCCTTTTATGTTTGTGAATGCATATGTTCATTTATTTGCTATTCTTTGCGAATCTATAATATACTAGAACTCATTCTCTTTGACCACTTCGAGGGACGAGATTTTATAGTGATTATATATTATTTCATGTATTACTAGTCTTTCCGTATTCGATTCCCCCTAAAGACTGGAATTAGATAGTGACAGCTAGCATATTGTACTCTAAACTTGTATCATTTTTGTACGTTAAGGTTGTTGTATTGGAACATAGATTGTATACATTAAAAACATGGTTCTATTCAACCAATTGTGGAATACCTGATATAGAATAACATGCCCTCATGTAAAAGATGATAATTTGCATTGCAACATGAGCGGTCTAGCAATTGACTGAATAATTTAAAGGATTCAACTAAACCCTTTTGTGTGAACATGAACTATTGGGTGTTCAACATATAGTTGTTTAAAGATTAGATGTGAATTCTCCTACGTTATCCAGATAGATAATTTGATTTGATATTATAGGAAATCAACTCTCTATTGAATTTGGCTTAACAACTAGAAAAATGCTATATTAAAAAAAAAAAAAAAAAACTAAAAGATTCACGTGTGCCAATGTGAGGATACATTAAGACCAAAATTTAACATAATGGGCCACATTGAGGATATATGGGCTCACATATGTACTCTATTAGATTCTTTTTATGGGATTCTATTTTTAATGGACTAAGAATGTATTGCCTAGGAAGCCCACTATTCATGACAAAGAAAACATGAGACATGAGCATTATCAAATAAAAATTGATTGTGGGGCTGTAATGTAATAGTCTCATAGACTAGATTTTCTTCACCACTATCCCATTTTATTTACATATCTATAGCCTCTAAAAGGACCGTGAATGACTTTTCTCCTCCACACGTACTGAACGAAATCCACATGTTGGTTAAAATATATTGTGATAGAACTGGGTTATGAGTGCAAGACGCGGATAACATCTTTTCAAATATTTTTACATCGGCGATTTTTTTGTTTTGTTTTTTTTATAGATTTTATTCGAAGGTAATGTGGATTAGAGCATAGTTCTAGTATGGTCTTGTCACATATATGTAACATAGACATACTTAGTGTTGTTTTCGTTCATGATTTTAGTTTATTTGTTTTGTAGCCATTTTTATTCGAAACTAGTTTATAGGTTTCCTCTATGAGATGATGACTAACCGACAACTAATAGGTTCTTCTGCAAAGCTTCTATTCTTGCTAAGTCCATTTAATGATGGAAAAGTTCTAACCTTTCTCTTTTATCTTTCTTATTTGCTTTAAACATATTTGTGAATGTTGTATTTGATAAAAGTCAAATCCATGATCTATGTGGATGTATTGACAGGCTCAATACATATGACACATAATGGTCATACTTTCTAAACCTTAACCAGCTTTAATTTAAGACATTTGAAATATAAATATATGTGTCTTATGTTTATGTGTTTAGTTATGCAGGATTTGTAAAGTATTCATGGCTGCTGATGACCAAGATGATTCTACTGATGAATACATATGTTGAGTGCTGATGTACATAGCCAGTGCTAATGAGGAAGATGAATGCTCAATGAGAAAAGTATACTTGAATGCTGACAAGTATAAGTTTGTGATGCTGATGTTGTATTGCCTCTGCTGACACTCAAGCCTGAGTAGAAAATCTTCTAAGTTACAAAATGCAGTCTGTGCTGCTGACGTCCAAAGTGATGACTGCTGACGTGCAAATATGTTGTTGCTGATGTACAAAGTTAAACTTAAAGTATTAGATAGATTTCTATTATGATTTCACCTGTAATGACATCAGTTATGACGTGTATAACTGATGTGACGTTTGCATCGTTATTTTGGTTAGTGCTAAACCGTTAGGGCAGTTAGTTAGGTCTGAAATGTGTCTATAAATAGACATGTTATATAATCAGTCTACACGCTTGATACACGCTAAACACACACATTTACACACAACACTGTAATTCTCTAATCATTTCAGATCTAATCATCAATATAACTGCTCTTTATTATTCAAATCATATGTTCTTCATCTGTTCTTATTTAATATGACTTGAGTATTAATTGATTGACTGTTATTAATTAGATCTTATCAAAACTTAAATAGATTGCTTGTTTCCGCCATGTAATCAATTGAAATCATGACTTATTATTCTTGGATCAGATCCAGATCTCGATCCTGACAACATCCGAATGTGTGAATCGAGATAATCTTTGTAAAGCTCATATTGAAAATTTACAAATCAGATTAAAACAAGCTAAGTTAGATAAAAGAGAATGGCAAAAGGAGAAGAAAGTTTTTTATGAAAAGATCAATTCTCTTTTATCAGATGTGGGACGTTCAAAAAAAATGAAAATCTAGGATGGCAATTCAAATATGATGATATTTTTTCAAAACTCACCAAAGCTTCGTCTGACTTGTCAACCTCAAAATTGAAAATAAACGAATTTGAGCTTTCATCAAAAACTCTTCGAACCATCATTGATAAACAAATTCATGGGAAGTTAAAACTTGGACTTTTATTTCATGATGTACCTCCTCCTTTCAACGACAATTACACTGTCATGCCATCCTCGTCTATGGAAGCTGATACAATTGAATCTAAGGATGATGAAAATGAAACAAAAATTCACAAATTTTCTGAGAATGATCCTCATAGAATTCTCACTGAAAAATCAGTTGAGAAGTATGAGATGAAGAAACCTCAAGAAATCTTAAAACCAAAATCATCCTTGTTTGATATGTTCACACATGGTGGACTTCTTGAAGAAGAATCTGATAACATCTTCCCTCCACAAAAACCAAAAAGAGAAGAACCATGCTCTCCATCTTCTATTCTTTCTGCTAACTCCTTACAACAACTATTTTATCAAAAGGAGTTTGAAAAAATAATTTTGAGTAGATCTCATGAGATCTCAAAGGGTAAATTGGTGGATCAAACTACAACACCTAAGATAAACGCACTAGATCAAGGAAAAACAAATCCAAGTTGATGGCTAAGTAAATGAAGTTTCTAAAACCAACAAAATTTCTTCATACGAAATTCCACCTATTTCTCTTGAAAAAGGTGTAATTGGTCAGAAACCTTCATTAGATGGGCCTCCGTGTAGACTTTGTAAGAGTACTAATCATGCTACTCATAGGTGTTGGAGTTATCAAAATGAACAAGATTTATCTTTAAACAAGGCTTCTTTAAAAACCAAATTTATTCCAAAAGGATTTCAACAATCTAAAATTCAGCATAATTATGTTGATGAATTAGAATTTGAAGCATATAAAGATAAATCATTGAGTCAGCTAATCTATCAACAAAAACTTAAATCTCAAATGATTGACGCATGGAACAAAACAAAAGGAACAGGAGCCTATATTCCACCTCATTCACGATACTTTGAAACACAATCAACTTTTCAAAACAATAAATACTCTCAAAATGATGATCAATTTTATGACAATCACTATTTCAATAAGAATTATGTAAGACCTCCATTTCCTTTTCAATCTAGCACTCTGCACATTAAGGTTGAGCTTGCTCCCTTGAAGTCACAAGTAAGAGTTTCCAAACCATCAAACATTTGGAAAGCAAAATCAGAGTTTGAATCAAGCTACGGAACATCTAAGGATTCTGGAAGTAGAGTTTCTACTCCTTCTAAAGAAATCCCTAAAGGTTCTCTGTTAGAGAGGTTCAATACACTGATGAAAATGGTCAACTCAAAACAATTATGGCTTGGGTTCCTAAAACTAACTAATTGTTCTAATTTCTTGTAGGGACAGTCAAAGAAAGATGCCAATCTTTGGTATGTGGACAGTGGCTGCTCTAGACATATGAAAAGAGACACATCACTCCTTCATGATTTTAGAAATATTAATGGAACAATGGTTGCTTTTGGGGGGGTAGAACTCAAGTGGAAGGATAACTGGAGTAGGCAAAGTTAAGTGTGGTCGGTTAACTTTTGACAAAGTGAACTATATACAACAACTTGGATATAATTTGCTTAGTGTCTCACAAATATGTGATAAACAGTTCTCCACTCTATTCAATGACAAAGAATGTGTGATTCTAAAACTACGATTTGTCATTCCTAATGAATGGATTGTATTGAGAACTCCCAGAAGAAATCACATGTATGTGCTGGATTTGAATAATCATCAAGAGATTTCTTAAGAAACATGTCTAATATCTAAGGCATCCGAAGATGAATCTTTGTTATGGCATAGAAGACTAGGTCATGCTCATTACAAGATAATGAATAAACTGGTTAAAGATGATCATGTATATGGCCTTCCGAAGAAAGAGTTTTTCTGTATTGACCACTGCTCAGCATGTTTAAAAGGAAAAAAAAGAAAATCATTTCATAAACCAAAGGTGTTTAGCTCTATTGATTCATCCTTATAATTACTTCACATGGACCTCTTTGGACCGGTTAATGTGTTGAGTATTGGAAAGAAACAATACTGTTTGGTCATAGTTGATGACTACTCTCGTTACACTTGGGTATTTTTCCTATCCAAAAAGAGTGAAAAATATAAAATCTTGACTTCTCACATCATCAAATTGGAAAATAAGTTAAGTAAGAAAGTCAATTATTAGAAGTGATAACGGTACAGAATTCAAAAATGAAGAAATTGATTCCTTTAGTACAAATAAAGGAAGAGCAAGGCAATTCAGTACAGCTAGAATTCCTCAACAAATCGGAGTAGCAAAGCGCAAAAATAGAACACTTATTGAAGCTGCCAGAACAATGCTTGCTGATTCTAAAATTCCTCTCACATTTTGGGCTGAAGCAGTGAATACAGCATGTTATATTCAAAACAGAACATACCTAGTCAAAGAACATCAGAAAACTGCTTATGAGTTGATCTTCAACAGAAAACCTTTCATTCATTTCTTAAAAGCTTTTGGATGCCCATGTTCAATATTAAACACATGGGATCGGTTATCTAAGTTTGCTCCAAAAGCAGATGATGGATTTTTCATTGGATACTCATCAGTGTCTAAAGCATTTAGAGTATTCAATAGAAATACTAATATGATGGATGAATCAACAGATGTAACGTTCTTCGAACATACATTCCATCATCTAGTATTGGTCCTAATTGGTTGTTTGATATTGACTCTTTTTCAAAATCCTTCAACATGGATGATGAAGAAATAAATGATGGAGGATCTAGTGGAACTTTTAATGATGAACCAAATAATTCTAGTTACGGGGGAGGGTTTCTCAAACCAATGGAACCTTCTACTTCAACTCATGATCCTGTTGAATTACCTGCTCCACGTGATGATCATTATCTTTCTGCAAATGAGGATAATCATCAAGATGTTGAGCAAAATGACACTTCTCAATCTCAATCTATAGAGATTCAACAAAATAACAATGAAGAAATAGATGAAACATCATCTTCACAACACCCAGACTTTAATGATACAAACTTGGAATCAGTTGTTCAAGTGCCTTCAAATTCCATAATAGGAAGAATTGAAAAGGATCATCCTCTTTCAAATATCATAGGTGATCTTACAGTCAAATCAACCAGAAGTCAGTCTGAGATATCTAACATTTGCCTATTCTCCTGCTTCCTGCCTCAAATTGAGCCAAAGAACATAAAAGAAGAATTGTCTGATAATAGTTGGGTTGAGGCAATGCAAGAAGAACTTCAACAATTTAAGAAACAAGATGTTTGGTCTCTTTTTAATCTTCCAGAAGGACAATTCCCAATTGGCATAAGATTGGTATTTCGGAATAAACGGGATGAGAGAGGAATCATCATAAAAAACAAAGCAAGATTAGTTGCTCAAGGATATACACAAGAAGAAGGCATAGACTATGATGAAACCTTTGCTCCAGTTCCCGTCTTGAAGCCATTAGAATTTTTCTTGCATATGATGCCTCCCTAAATTTTACTGTATATCAGATGGATGTTAATTCAGTCTTTCTTTATGGAAACTTTCATGAAGAAGTGTATGTCAATCAACCTCTAGGTTTTGAAGACTCTGAGTATCCTCATCGAGTTTCAAACTTGACAAAGCATTATATGGTCTACACCAAGCTCCTAGAGCATGGTATGACACATTATCAACACATCTAATTCAAAATGGATTTAGAGTAGGAACAATTGACAAAACTCTATTTTTAAAAGAAAGTTGATAATGATCTTCTAGTGGTTCAAGTTTATGTAGATGACATAATATTTGGATCTACTAATAAGAAACTATGCATTGAGTTTGAAGGTCTTATGAAAAATAAATTCCAAATGAGCGTTATGGGTGAACTGAACTTCTTTCTAGGACTTCAAATTACTCATAGACCAGATGGTATTTTCCTCAATCAGTCAAAATATGTCAAAGAAATTCTCAAACTATTCGAAATGAAATGACTGAATGCAAAGCAGCATCTACTCCAGCAAATTCACGAGATAAGATCGCTCATGATCCATCTGGGAAGTCAATAAATCAAACATATTATAGATCTATGATTGGCTCCTTAATGTACTTAACTTCTAGTAGACCTGACATAATGTTTAGTGTTTGTGTTTGTGCTAGGTACCAAGTTGATCCAAAGGAATCACATGAGATAGTTGTCAAAAGGATCTTTCTATATCTCAAAGGAAAGCCTGACCTTGGAATCTGGTATCACAAGAATGAAGATTTTCATCTAGTGGCTTACAATGATAGTGGCTCACAATGGGTTAATTTCTTGGTAGTGTAAGAAACAAACAAATGTTTCTGTGTCCACTGCTGAAGCTGAGTACATTGTAGCTTCGTAATGTTGTTCTCAAGTACTTTGGATTCAAAACCAGATGCTTGATTTTGGCTTCAACTTTCTCAAAACACCAATAAACATAGATAATAAAGATGTTATATATATCACTAGAAATCCTGTTCAACATTCTAAAACTAAACATATAGAAATAAGATATCATTTCTTAACAGATAGCTCAAAAAAGGGTCTTATTGAGCTATTGTACATTGATACTCAACACCAATTAGCAGACCTGTTTACCAAAGCTCTCGATACTTCTCGATTTGAGTACTTGGTAAAAGCTATTGGTATGATGAAAATTGATTAGAAACACTAAAAAGGATTAAATATGTTTAATATTTCTAATTAAATTACTATGTTGATAGATTCAGTCAGTGAAATTAAAGCTTTGGAGAAAAAGGTAAACAACATAGATCATGGGAAATCATGTAAGTATATCTTTTTCATTCTAAGGTTATCAAAATCATTCCTTTCAATAAGAATTTTCTTCATCTTACACCTTCTTTTAGAGCAAAATTATAAAGACACCTATTTTACATTTGCACAATCATCAGAATAAGTGTAAATATTACACAGCAAATGTAAGATAATCTGTCCAAAAAAGGTTTGATAGACATAGTCTTGATAACTGCCTAAAAATAGTTAATATATCTTAAGATTTGATGAACACACCGTCATCCGAATAAGTGTTCAAATGAACACGGTGTTTATCATATTTTGGGATAGAAAATACTAAAATCCAAAAACATATGAAAAACATCTTGATTTGACAGATGCATCATCATCCGAATAAGTGTTCTAAGAACACAGTATTTGTCAAATTATAAACAGAAAAGTCCCAAAAAGTCTAAAAATGCTTATGCTCCAAACAAGGTAATCAAGTTTATGATGAAGAAAATCCTCAAAATTCTGAGATTAGTGTCAAAATTGTGCCTTCTTATGAAAAATATATATTTCTTGACTTTCACTTGATAAATTGATAAAACATGATAAATGAAATCTTTCTCCAAAACTTAAATAAACTGACATGGATTTAAAAGGATAAATATATCAATAAGAAATTTTAATTGATCTTTTAAACAAGTTAATTTAAAAAAAATAATAATAAAAAAAATAAAAAATAAAAAAAAGGTTAAGTTATAAATAAAGGTGTTATGAGAAAGCAGCAACACATCACAAAGATAAATGTAATGTATCTACAAGATAAAATAAAATTACTTGTTAACGAATGTTTATTTTGAAACAAATTCTTGAAAAAACAGTCTACACAAGTAAACATTTTTATATATTTCTCCTATTTCTGTTTATAAAGTTTACTAAAATACAATTTACAAGTTCTTTTAGAATGAAGAATTCTATTTTCGAATAACAATTAAGTATATTCGAACTATGAAATTCTCTTTGAATGAGATAATACTTCACAAAAATTTGTGAAAAATTATCTTTTCGAATGAGTAAATCTTCTTCAAAAGAGATTAGTTTTCGAATGAGTTAACTCTCTTTGAAAAATAAATTCTCTTCGAATGAATAATACCTCTTCGAAAAAGAACTTATCTTAAATAAATAACAATGAAATATCTTTTCGAATGACTAAACCTCTTCGAAAGAGAAAACTGTTCGAATATACTATGTTGTCTTCGAAAGAATAAGTCTCTTCGAACATAACACATATTAGAATAATCCTCCTTACTTAAACAAAATATATAGTCACTATTCCTTGTTCGAACAAATGAATAATAAAATGATAAGTAAATTGGCTCTTCGAATGAATTATATGAACTGTTTCATCTTCGAAAGCAAATAAGTCTTGTTATTCGAATGAGAAAACTATCTTCGAAAGAAATAAGGGTACTGTTTGATCTTTGAAAGTTTAATCTTTAATTTGCTGTTCGAATGAGAAAATTCTCTTCGAACAAATAAGTCCACTGTTTCATCTTCGAAAAAGGAATTTCCTCTTCGAATGAGTAAAACAAATAGTTGTTCTCTCTTCGAATGAGTAAAAACTCTCTTCGAATGAACAAATCAAACTTTTTTCAACACTTAGACAATTTTCAGAAATTTGTGATGAAGGTTTTTGATGACGTTATGTAGGCCATATCAGTTAAATCTATTCAAATAAACCTTGAACAGCCTTTTCACTTATCTTTTCAAAATTATCTTTTAACTGTGTGAAAAATTAAGTGCGATCAAAAGGTGCGGGTTCAAAATTACCACGATCATCACAAATCCCCCTTATTAGAGTTTCTGTTGTTTACGATTCATCTTCAAACTACCATGCTCAGGTTCTTTTAAGTTTTTGTCCGCGTTAAAAGCTAGTTAATCTTTCAAAATGAAATCTTCTTCGAAAGAGTTTGCGTGAAAACCCTCTTTTCAAATAACTGATTTATCCTTAGGATTTTCAACTTAACTCTTTGCGAATAAGATTTTTTACAACTTATTATGTATTGTGTTAGTAAATCCAAACTTTTAATCAAATTTTTAACATGTTTGTTTTCTTCTTATTCTTAACAGATGGCAGAAGATCAACAGATTGAGGAACCTCCAATGCTAGCCTTTGAGCCAAAAGATCATAATGCATGTGCATTTTTAGACATTAATGCTCCCAAAAGTGAGGGTTTTCGAGATATGATGCAGTTTCTGATAAACTCCGGACTACATTTTGCTCTAACTGCACATCCTTCTATATGGGAAGATCATATCCGACAGTTTTGGAACACTGCCCAAAAGAATGATGAGGATCAAAGCATCTCTGCCACAATCTTTGATAATCAGATTACGATCATAGAAAATGATATTATAAGGGTTTTACAACTTGGAGAAGACCAAAACGGTGCTAGCTATTTCTCAATGAATCATATTTTGGAAGTTTTCCAAGCTGCTGGTTATGAAGGTGGGATCGAGAAGCGACAAATAAGGAAAGTGCAATTAAGCAAGGAATGGAAATATCTTCTACATGTATTTCAACATTCTATTTCAAACAGAAAAGCAGGATGGGATGATATAGCTCACCATACATCCTCAGCTATTGTAGGCTTGATAAACAATGAACCATTCAACACCTCAAGATACATCTTTAATGGATTGAAGGAAAATTTGTCCGATGGAGTATCCAAGAAGTTCCTCATGTATCCTCGCTTCCTACAACTTGTAATAAACGATCTCCTTCCTAATGTGCCTCATTCAGAAAACCAGCTTATTCTCAAATTTCCAACCGAAAAAATGTTTGTAGATTTAAAAAGAAGGTATAATCCTCCTAAATACAACGGAGTCGATGTACCAATATTTGATTGCATGAGAGATGGAAATTTACCAAGGCCTGTGGAGCCTGAGTTGGATGCTCAACCAGCAGTTCATCAGATGGAGGAGCAAGTTTTAGAGAATGTTGAGCATGATACTAAAGAACAAAAAATACAAGCTGAACATGTTGATATACAAATTGAGAAACCGGCACAAGAACCTGAGATACAAATTGAAGTTGAGAATGCTGAGGAACATGATCAAGAAGGTCATGATGAAAACGAGGAACCTGTACATCAAGATTTTGATTTCAATGATCAAGTTCAAGTTCAAGCGATGGATCTTGAACAAGCAACTAATCAACTTCTGGATCAAGTTGTTAGGATGGTTACACAATCTGTTGCTGAACATGCTGATATACAACCCATTTCTCCCCAACAACTCGATCCTATCATTGCAGAAAACGTAAATAATGATGATATCTATGAAGCTCTGGGTGATTTTGATGAAGGATTAGAGATGCAATCACCAATTGGTGAAGAACAAGTTCATTCTCCTTACATTCCACAAACCGTGCCTTCATCAGAATATCAATTCCCAATAACTGATGACACCGTATCACAATCCGTTTATACTCCAGAAGCTGTCATTGCATCAGACTATGAGCAGTCAATTTCTCAGCAAG
Organism: Stevia rebaudiana; assembly: GCA_009936405.2. NCBI lineage: Eukaryota > Viridiplantae > Streptophyta > Magnoliopsida > Asterales > Asteraceae > Stevia > Stevia rebaudiana. The sequence continues at coordinate 11,439 of WOUH02001422.1, forward strand.
AAAAAGATAAAAGCTCATCACTTGACTCTGAAATTGTAAAGGATATGGAGAATCATGTGATAACAGAAATGAAAGCAGAAATTGAGTTAAAGAATAATCGTATTGCTGAACAAGATAAAGAGTTAAATATGAAATCCATTGAAATTGAGGAACTCCACACAATCATTCTTTCTCAAGATAAATCCTCAAATGAAAAAGATTCAAAGATTGCTGATTTACAAAAGCAAGTCTTGGAACTGACAGTAAAATGTTCAGATTTAGAGGATGCTGCTATCTTATACTCGTATTCTATAAAGCCAATCAGAAAGGAGTCATCAACTCAGACTGAATGATGCTCCCAATATGGGGGAGAAAGTTGTTGTTGATGATGATGAGTCTGATAAGCTTGTCAAATTTGAGGGATTGGAAGAGTCCTCATCAGATGATGTCAATGATGGAGTTGATTAAATTTTCATTGTCTCTCCCATTAGATCTTTTGCTGAAGTTAAAAATGAAACTGTTCCTGAAACTTCATTAGTGCCCGCTCAAAAGCTAAACGATGATCAAATAGCATGGATTGTGAACACCTTGACAAGAGATGAAATCAGAAGGAGAAAAATGGAAATAATCAGAAAAAGATACTCTGAATTGACTGCTCAAACTCCAAATGTTATTATCTTACAAAATCAGGAACAACAAAAAGAAGAGGAGATAAAGAAAGGCCAGGCAAAGAAATCATTGATGAACCTGAGCCCAAAAAGGTGAAATTTGATAAACAAATGAGTCCGAGGACAAGACACTTAGTTGGGATGTTAAGTGAACAAGATGATTTTCATCCAACTCAGGAAATACAAAAATCTCCTGGAACTGTTGAAGTGGGAGACTTGTCATCTCCAAAAAAGATTGATGCTTTAAAAGATTTTGATCTCGGAGAATACTCAGATGGTGACAGCATCTTTGAGGATGAAGCAGATCTGAATGATAAGAAAATTAGTCTTGAAAAGGCAGCAAAAGAATCATTGAACAACAATTTCATGCCATATATTATGAGATTAATTGAGCTCGGATACAAAGAAGATGATGCTCTTCAATTAAATTATGAGGAGGCAAAACAGTTGGTGTTTGACAGCGAGCAGGCATAATTTGATGCTATTTTTAAAGAAAAACAAGAAAGTCAAAAGACTGAAAAAGAGAAGGAACCAGTGATTGAAGAAGTTAAACACTTGAAGAATCCTTATACGATGTCTGATTTAGAAAAGAAAGAATTCCTACTGGATAGAGGAATGTCTAGGAGAAGTGTAAGCCATATGAAGTCTGATAGATTGTTAAGAGAAGTAGTAATAATCATTGCCAAAGAAAAGAGAACAAAAAAGAAAGAAAATCTTCTAACCATTTTAAATCCTAAGCCTTTGCAAATGATAAGTGCCTCATGGCGTCCTCCTACTCCTCCTGTCAGACCTGTGATCCCAATTGATATGGCAAGAGTTGAGGAACACATAATCTTGACGAGATACCCTTCAATCGTAGAGAGTGCAAAACAGATTTCAAACAGAGAGCTCAAGGTGGTTAATTTAATTGAGCAAAATCCAGCAAAAGAGAAGCAAATAATTGCGTCAAAATATGATAAGGAATGGGGGTGTTTTATGATTAAAATATTGAATGGTGTTGTCAACTTTTACCATTATGCAAATGAGATAGTGGCATTGGATGATGAAGAGTTGAGAATGCCTGAGAGACTCCACCTAATCAACCCTTCGGGAATCAATAAAGGTGTTGAGATCTCAATGCATATTAGAAAATGGGTGACAGAGAACAAAGTTGATAGAAAAATGCTTCACATAAACAAAACTGAAAATGATTACTGCTTTCCAAAGCCTCAAAGAAGCAGAAAACGAAAGCTGACCAGAGAACAAAGAATAAAAGACGAGAAAGATGATTATCAAAGAACTTTGGGATTGCCAATCAAGTAAACCAAAATATATCTAAGGAAGAGAGAGATCACAGGAACTCAAGATGAAAATCCAATAACCGAATGGTTTTATGATCAAGGGTCTCATGAATTGGTGCTGAGAAGGTGGTCATCTGGATGAAAGGAAGATGAGATAAGAATCTTTGTTGATTTGGATCTAACTCTTCTTGATACAAGCTATGTGCGAAAGTTGGATTCCATGCGAATAAATGAGATAAAAAATAAGTATGCTAAGCGTGATCTATGCCATTTCTTGTACTACATTAAAGTTTTATCAACGGCAATACAAATGGATGGAATCAAAAAGGCAATGGCCAAAAATCCAACAAAGAAAAGATCGATTAAAGGTATTTCGATGATGATCATTGATGGTGAGGGTGATCTGCTTGTTCGAAGAAGCAACAATAATGATATTACTTTCAAGACACAAGGGCAAATTTTGGTGTTAAACAGAGAATCAATCAATGCCTTAAGTGATATAGAAATTTTAATAGCAACTGAAGCAGAAAAGGAAGCAAAATTTTTCTTCAAATATGCTATTCAATACTGCAAAAGGATGTGCACAGAATAGAAGGAACTTAAAGACAAATAGTATTGGAAGCATCATTATTTGGGGGAGATTGTTAGTCCTCTAAAAGAATGATATTTTCCAATACTATCACAGTTGTAATCTTATTTATGTTTTACATTATCATGTAACTTTTGTTTAAACATATATATGAATTGCATGATTTCCTTTTATATTATTGTGTATTAATATGATCTCTGTAACAGGTTTATATCACAGGTATAAAGAATCTCTAATCCTTGGACACAAAAAGATCTTTGAGGATTGATGAAAGCTTGTACCAGTTTGATGAACAGTAATGATCTCCTCCATTAAAGTAGCTTAGACAGTTTTGAGGATTTGCTAAAGCTTAAAGCTTGTGGATCATCAACTAGAAAGCTATTCGGATAAATTTGTTTATTCAAGTAAGTCAATACTACTCGAATAAACAAAGAGTTGAGATTTATTCGAAGACACTGTTTATCCTTCGAAAGAACAAACCTATTCGAACAAAGTCCAAACTGTTCGAACAGTAGTTTGATTCTTGAGTAAACAAAAGTCTATTCGAAGACAAAACTTATTCGAACAATGTAAATCTGTTCGAATAGACTGTTTGCTTTTCGAATATACAAAGCTACTCGGATAAACAAAGTTACTCGAACAATGTTCCCTATTCGGATGATCAACTTAGAAGAAATAAAGAAATAAAGTTGTTCGAATAACTGTTCCTTATGCGAACTAAATGATAGCTGTTCAAAGGATATCTTATTTGAATGCACAATCCCTGTGCGAATGAGTAATTGAGTCTTAGAATGTCCTGTTACTTATGCGAATAAATCATCTAGAACATGAAATTACACAAAAAACCCTAATTTACTTACTTGTTCTTGAATTTCTAATGGACAAAACTTGCAATTGACCACCGTGGGTGATTATCCTACTTGATTCTTCCATGAAATCACTTAAAGATTGCTTGAAAATCAACAAAAGATGATCCTAGAGGGCTGAGTGCAGGTCCCACAAGGGGAGGGAGAGGAAGAGAGAATGAGTTTTCTTTTTTTTTTTTTTTTTATAAATGTTACCATAATTAGCTTTTATCTCACCTCTTCACTTAACCTTGGGCCATGGGCTTTGTTATTGGGCCTTTGGGATCTTTTAGCCCAACCCAAAGTATTAGTAGGCTATTAGGCCCTAACATATGCTACTATATAGACCCGGTTCACTAGTTTGGTTGTTTTTGACATAATTCGCGTTTTACGCGTTTTATTCCGTTTGTTGAAGTTTTACTATCCAGACTTTTGTTTTGTGATTTCTATACTTATAATAAGCTTAGAAATGATTAGTTTTAAGTTCACCAACGTTCGTGGACAAATGTCAGTACGTAATCCGGCAGTTCACCGTTTACCGAATTACTGACTGTTTAGTGTTTGTGCATATTCTGCATGTTGTGTAATATGTCTAACTATTTCTAATTTATATATATAACAAATGTAACAAGTAAAAAATCATATTAACATAAGATTTTCTAATGCCGGAAGTGACCGGATTCGAAGTCGGAAATTGCCGGGTGTCACATCATCCCCTTGTTAAAGGAAATTTCGTCCCGAAATTTGGTAGACGTTGGTACTGTACAGAGTGTACCAATGTTTGAGGATGTTAGTGATATTTTTGTGATTGCAAAGGTACCAATGTGAAAAGTACCAATGCGTTTCTCTTGTTTGTTGTGTAATGTTTGAAATAGGAAGATACTCGATGAATAAGGAAGATACTCCCATCCTTTCGTTACTCAAGGGTGGGGATCTTATTACACGCCGCCATACCCTACTTCCGGTGAAGTAAACCAAAATGAATGGCTGGCAGATGGACAAATAAACATGAGACAGTGGGAAAGTATGATACGGGAAGCGGTGTTGAACAAAGTAGGTGCGCGACTGAGTTTCGAAAATAGCCCAAATGTAGGGACTATAGAATGACCGAGGGCGATGAGAAATGAACACGTTGAAGTAAGGGCGGAGGATGATATGACCAGACCATATCGACTTGCGGCGCTGGTCGCACAATCCAAGTTTACACCACGAATTGTGCAGGCTGAGTTCTCAACCAAGCTGAAAATGCCAAACACCGTAGGCAAGTACAATGGAATCACTGACCCAGATGATCATCTGAACTCGTTTTTCAGTGCGGGAGGGGTAGAACGCTGGACCATTCCCATGTGGTGCCACATGTTCATCCAAACTTTGGTAGGATCAGCCCGGATTTGGTTCGATAGCCTACCCGTGGGGAGCATAGACAACTTTGACGACTTGATTGAAAGATTCAAGAGGCACTTCAGCCAGAAGAGGAAACACGTGAAAGGCAAGACTGAGGTATTGAATATACGACGAGAGGAAGGTGATTTAATCGAACAATTCATCACTAGGTACAATTTGGAAAGTCTGCAAATCGGTGGTGGCCCAACAGAAGATCTGCGCGTGGCAGGCTTCGTCCATGGTGTGAGGGACAAACATTTGTTGAGAAAATTACATGGCATAGATGGGATGCCATCTAATATGGAAGATTTAATGACTTTGGCAAAATCTTTCGTTCAACAAGAAAAGTCGGTTGCCGCGAGTGAAGAGAGGGGTAAAAGAAAAGAAGACAGAAGCAGGGCTGAAGTCCGCCCACGAATGGTGAGAACCGAGCACCGATGCTCCACATATCAAGCACCAAGGTTACTTGATTGATGGGAATATTGGGCACCACCCAGGAATGATCGATATACGCCATATTCCACCTCTAGAAGAGAATCTTCAGCTATTTCCATGCGCCCAAACGCCAAGGAATCCCACTATCCGGAGTTGAGCAAAACTCCGAGTGAAATCCTAAAAACCGAAAATTTAAAATTGGAAACACCCCGACGTCCGAAAGATAACCTGAACTGCGAAAAAACCAAATATTGTGATTATCACAAGTTACATGGGCACGAGACAGACCATTGATGGTTGCTCAAAAAACAAATAGAAGCGCAATGGAAATTCTTTAACACTTGGCCTTCCAATGGAAATTCTTATGTGTTTTAAATCATGCAAAATGGCCAAGAAGTTATGGGATCAACTCGAAGTCATGTTCGCGGGAAATGACAAGATCAAGAAGATGAAGAAGAGTGCCTTGAAATCACAATTTGACAACTTTAGTCACATTCAAGGAGAAACCATCACCCAAAAAATCCAACGATTTGTTCAATTGGTGATAGAGTTGAAAATTTTTGAGGTTAAATTTGACAATTATGATCTCAATGTGAAATTGCTCCACACATTGCTCGAGAGCTGGAAAGCAATCTTGTGATGTTGAAAAAGTTTCCATTGATGAGATGATTGCCAATGTTGAATCAATGGCCTTGGATGAAAGCACTCGAAATAATTCATCAATAAAAGTTGACCAATACAAATTTGTGAAAACCGGTTCATCAGGAGTTAATGATTTAGTTGCAGAAGAAAGTGGTCAACATAATGAGTCAACAAATGCTTCTTCGAATGGTAGCTTTGGAGTTTATGGAGCATCTCTAAATTCCAACAGTTCAACATCGAATTCTCAATCTAAAATTTATGATCCAAATTCTTTTAATGTTCAAGTCAAATCCAAAGAACAAGTCGAATTATGCCAAGAATTTATTGCAAGTTTTGATTGCTTCATGGCAGGAAATTTGACCAAAGCTTGTCTTACTCAAGAAGACATGGAAGAATTGGATACCAAAGAACTTGAAGAAATGGACTTAATGTGGATGATGGCAATGGTAACCATCTGAGCTAAAAAGTTTTGGACAGAATATGGTCCAATGAATTATGAGCCAAACAATACAAAGCTTGGTTTTGATATTGAGAAAGCGAGGTGCTACAATTTCAATCTTTATGGACACCTTTCAAGGGATTGCAAAGCCCCTAGAAATCCATCACGATATCACAACAATTCCAACAATAACAACTCTCAGCAATCAAATGTCAATCCATCAAACAGAAATCAAAGCAACCATTCTTCCATTAACAACAATGATGGTAGCTAATCAAAAGCACTTGTTGTATCCTCTTCGGATACACCTTTTGATTGGAGCAAACATGCATTAGGGCATCAAAATAAAGTGTTAGTTGCTGTAGAAACTAAAATGTGGACAAATGAATTAGATCTTCCTGACACTGAAGAAGAACCCTACCTTGCTCTAATGCCAAATGATGAGGTAGAGACATCGGCGGAACCACGGGAGGGTCCGAGGGGTCCGGTGACCCTCCGGCCGACCAAATTCCGACCAAGCTTTTTTGTTCGTAGTCATGCCTTACACACACACTTTTATGTGTCTTGACCCTCTAAATTGTTGTAAAGTTGCTAAGATGAAGATATAACGATGAAGATTCATAGCCTCATCGGAAGTCTTTTGGTCGATATCTCACCTGGTTTGTGTTTTTTGGATGCAGGGAAGAAGAAGATACGTGCTCCAAGAAATAAATTTTACTTAGATTTTTTGAATATTAAATGACAGCTCAAGAAAATCTTTAGTCAAATCCATATAGACTAGAGTAGGCTTTCAATTAATTTATTTTACATTGCTTTTTATTTTAGTAAAATTTAAATGGTGAAAAGTTTTGTTAAGGAGATTTTACTTTGTTGAAATTTGTTCTTAAAATTATTTTATAGAAATATAACAAACACTTTGTAATAATCTTGAAATGTAATAAGTGAAAGTGAAGTAATTTTGCAACCATTTTATCATATATTAGATATTGATTAATAAAATGTTTTATGCATGTATACTCTTGAGTGTAAAAAATTCATTATGACCCTCCGGTTGAAAAGTCCTAGTTCCGCCACTGTCCTCTGATGTTCAGAAAAAGGAAAAGGAACTTAGTTAAGGAAAATCTGTACAACGTGTATAATACTACTTTGATCTGTGGCTAAGCTTGAACAAAAACAATAAATAAAAAATAATGTTCAGCAAACCTATAAGCAGTCTTGAAACCAGGTTCGTGATGATTCGAAACAGATACTAAGTTTGGACATCTATATATGATCTGATGATTTCGTGGATAGAAATTATAGAATATAGATTACTTGTTTCCCTTATTATATGGTATTGGGCTGTCTGTGGCTTAAAATGGGCTTGTATTATGAGCCTTAGTCTGGACTCGAGCTTGTTTTGAAGTTTGAACAATTTGTATTTTTGTAGAACTCCACCCATTTAAAATCAACCAGCCATCTAAAATATTTGATTAAAAACTAGTTTTTTTTTTCATTTACTCAGACCTAGTTTTTACACTTTCATTTACAACCAATTCAACCCAATTTTGTCATTGAATAAATATAGTTGTATGATATTTTTTCTATTATTTCAATTCAAAATAAATAAATTTTTATATTTAAATACAAAAATAAGTAAGAGATAAAAATTATTTTTGTATGAATTTTAGTATTGCATTAACATTTTCAATTTAATGATATTAGATTTTTTATATAATAAGTTTTAATAAAAAAATACATATCCAGCCAATTAATGGTTGTTAGGAGCCAAATATTTATAAATTACTTAAAAAGATACATGTGCACCTCACCGAGTCATTATGTGTTATTTCCTTTTCTTTTATGCATCTAGTATCAAGTACCAAAAATATACTATAAAAATAGCTAACCAATGTTCGGTGGACCAACTCGGTCGTGAGTAGGGTTGTTCACGAGCCGAGCTTCACCAAACTCGGACTTGGCTCGTTTATAAATCGAGCTAGCTCGGCTCGGTTCGAATTATAAACCAAGCCTAATAAATGAGCTTGAGCTCGGCTTGGTTTTAAACCGAGCCAGCTCGACTCTGTTCGTTTGGCTTGGTTTAGAAATTGAAATTTAAATATACTTGTAATGTTTAAGTTAAACAGTTGTGGAGGTCTGAGACTATGTGTCATTAAACAAAAATAGCAACAGTTAAGGTCTTGAGGAGGTTGGAGCCATGAATTCACGACTGTGATTAGGTCGAATGCTTGATAAAGAGATGAAATATGAAATTAGGGCATCCAAATTGGGGTTAGGTGATTAGTATACATGAATCGTGATATGTTTACGAATTAGAAGTTTGAATTATGTGAAATTGGAGTTTGGCTAAATGTATAAACGAGCCTTCACTTGAGTTATTATGTATGTAATTGTAATGATATTATAAAAAAACTAAAAATTATATTAATTAAAACGAGCCAGTTACGAGCCGAATCTATGAGCGAGCTACTAGCCGAGCTAGCCCGCCTTAGCTCAAACTCGGCTCGGTTTCAAAACAAGCCGAGCCAGCTCGTTTACAAACGAGTTTTTATCGAGCCGAGCTTCATCCGAGCTTTTTCCAATCGAGCTTCGAGCTTTTTAGACAGCCTTAGCCGTGAGTAGTTAATATACTTTTCTTTTAATTCATTTTGGACGACCGACCAACAATTTGCTCACCGATGGGTGTAGAATTTTTATTATAAAGAAATTTAAATAACAATACTGTTGTTGCTGTAAGCAGGGGCGCAGGTTCTTGTGGGCCTAGGGTCGCCCGGACGACCGCTGATTTTTTCGTGCGTAATGTAAATTTCGCGATTTCGACCGAATTTTTTTTATATATATAGGCCGGCAACCCATAAAATCCCTTAAAATTCTACATATATGATCTTGGCAACCCTTGA
>WOUH02001432.1:0-20595 GCA_009936405.2 Stevia rebaudiana
CTATAGGTACACATACCTATTTAACCAACCCACAACCCATCATACTTAATAATATTAAAGCAATATTGGTTTATCTTGAGTGTTGTTCCACCGGGTCGGTTTCTCATAAGCCTGATTCGAATATACTTCCATTATATTGACGGTGTTTATATACAGGGCGTATGTAGGGCGAACCCAGCCACCAACCCACCACACTTTCAATACATGGAAGCATACCCTCGTCCTAACATACGATATTCTCAATAAACTCAACACTTAAAATAAAGCTAATATTATTCTAATATTACAAAATATAACACAAACAATCAACATTATGAGCAATAACTTAATCATTACGTATTTATACCCTAAATACGTTTAACACAACTATCATAACAACCACCTATAGCGTATGCATATCAGGCCACAAAACATTTAAACAAATAAGGAGGGGGACTCAAAGAACTCACCTTAACCAAGCAGAACCTCCGCTTATCATTCCTAAGGAGTTCCCGCTCCTCCGACTTCACCCATCAATCAAGAACTTCTTGAGAGTCTCTCGGTGATTTCCAATCACCCAGAGCCTCTAGAACCAGAGCGATAACCTCCTTATGCTTTCTGGTTAGCTAGATTGTCCGAACGGGATCACAACACTGTCGCGATACTACCGAACGAACTGAGAACTGTGTGTGGGTTTAGAAGGTGGGCGAGGTGCATGAATGAGTTGTGGCTGATCCTGGAACCCACGCGCCACGCGTCACCACCTACCGGTGGCCCGCGTGCCACGCGTGGCAGTGGTGGTGTGGTGGCTTGTTCCCGTCGCGACACGTCTGATTTCGCCAAGTGTACAGTCCCTTGCCAGCAGCCTTGGGAGGCTGCCACCTGTCCTGGCATGGTTCCCGAGGCGCCACGTGTCCCCGACACGTCGTTTCATGGCCCGGTCAGTGCGTTCGGTTAACTGTTTTCGCGTTTCCCGCTTCATCCGGACTCCGTTTTGAGCGTAGTTTTCGCCTGCGTTCATTATTTTCCGTTCCGCATCTAACCCCATTGGGTTTACTTCCAAATGAGGTGTTTAGATTTTGGACCTATCATACGCTCCTCGTTAAGCGTGTAACTTTCAAACCGTCGCTCTAACCAAAATTCCGCATACACTCAAACTCTTCTAATTTCTTTTATGAATATAACCAAAGGGTTTATTTCATATTATCATCACGTTACACTAGGGTACCGTTAGTATTACAACTGTCCTAACATCGAAACTTGATCATAAGCATATCACTAACATACGGAAGATTTCCTCTAATTCTCGTTTTACCAACACATAAAATTCGGGGTTACCAGAAACTTCCACGCTAGATTCCAAATTTGTAACATTCTCATTTACAACTTCGAGTTCTGCTTCAAATGGAGCATCAATCTATGGAGTTACCTCAGATTGGTCAACATTATTTGAACTAGCGTCATGAAAAGTATCGAGATCTTCATCTGAAGAATCATCTTCATATGAAGTCCCCGAGAATTCTGGCTAATCATCCATAGTAGGTGGAATAGATTGAGAAGTGTCGTTTGAAGAATTTTGACTATCATACAGCATTTGCGCATAAATCTCATCATCTGATAAAGGAATGTTGAAGGAATCTAACAAACTCTTGTAATAAAAAATCATATCCGGTCCTTTGCCAGAGGGAGTGTATCTTTGAACATCAACATGGAACCATTCTTCAATTAAGCATGTTCGCTTGTTGTAAACCCACTTGTTTGGAGTGGCATAACCAATAAAATACCCCTCTTCTGCTTTAGCATCGAACTTCTCGTCTTTCTTGATCATCGTGCAAGGAGCCTCGAATGGTTCAAGAAATTCCAAGTTTGGTTTTCAATTATTTAGCAGCTCAAAACATGTTTTACCGTGACATTTGACGATAAGGACATGATTTAATGTGTAACATGCAGTTGCGACAGCTTCACTTCAAAAATGAATTGGAAGTTTTGAATCTGCCAACATCGTACGAGCCATCTCAATAAGAGTTCGATTCTTCCTTTCAGCAACACCATTTTGTTGTGAGACATACGAAGCACTGAATTCATGATGAATTCCCTTTAGATTGCAGAACTCCTCCATTTGAGAATTTTTAAACTCAGTTCCATTATCACTCCGAATACGTCTGACCTTTAAAGTATACATGGATTCAAGTTTAGTAATTAGTAATTTTAAACAATTAAAAGTTTCTGATTTATGTGACATAAACAAAACCCATGAAAAACATGAATATTCGTCGGTCACCACACAACAATAGACGTGTCCTTCAATGCTTTTCTTGTTAATTGGTCCGAAGAGATCCATATGCAGCAACCCAAGTGGAACAATAATGGAATGATGACTTTTGCTCTTGTGAGATTTTCGATGTTGCTTCCCTTTCTTACACGAGACACAAAAATCAGTAAGATGGAAATATTTAACATTAATACCCATCACCAAATTATTTCTAATAAGATGATTCATCTTTCGGAGATTAATGTGACCATTCGTCGATGCCATGCAATTGAGTCTTCAACTGATGCTTTTGAAATAAAACATACATCATTTGGATTTGATGTTGACGTCGTTGACATATCTAACATGTATAAGTTGTTTCGTCTGGGGGTTGACATGAGAATCCACTCCTCTGGAATCTTAAAACCCGCTTTATATAACATTGTTTGTTATCAAAGAAAACTGAAAATTGCTTATCACATATGTGTGACACGCTTAACAAATTATGATCAAGTTGTTTAACATAATTCACTTTTTCAAAACTGACTTTAATTACCGTTTGACAGTGTATCTTTGCGAGTTATAAATCCACCTTTGTTGCTAGCAAATTCAACGTATCCACCTTGTACATATTTGACATTTGTAAGTTGTACCAAATCACCCGTCATGTGCCTGGATGCTCCACTATCTATAACCCAACGTTTTTCGGTAGATCCTCTTGGAGCATCCTCCACAAACAATAAACAGATCAAATTTCATTAAAAACCCAAGCCTTCATGGTCTTGGGTTGTCCATTTTCACGAGGAATAGTTAACGTTATCCATTTACCTTGTTCAGGCATTGATGAAACTCGTGGAGTTATAGAAACATAATTTAATTTAGGTTTCCAAAATTGTCCTTTATAAAATTCCTTTCTGAAATATACCTTTTCTTGAGCAACAACTTGTTCTTTCACTGGTGATTTTGAGCAAGATCTAGTTAGTAATACAGGTGTGTTACTAACTGGTTCAGGTTTCAAAATTTTAGTTATCTTTTTATGATTTTTCTTTTGTTCTTTTATTAATTGTTGTTTCTCATAATAAGATGTTTTCGTTGAAGGATTCTTTTGTGGAATTTTCTTTTGTTGATCTTTGTGTTGTGGAAATGATTTAATCACATTCTATTTTGTAAATAAGGACAATTAGAAATGATATGTCCCTTTTCTTCATATTCAAAACAAGTTCTACGTTCTACAAAGAATGGAGACCTTGATTGACTATCTAGACTTGATCTCTTGGATCCTAAAGATGAAACACCATCAAGAGATTTGACAGTCGTGACTGGGGATTTCTGATTTACAATAATTTTTAAATTTTGAATTTGAGGTGATGTTTTAGAAAGAATCTTGAAGTGAGATTTTTGATTTTGTTCAACTGGTTTTAATGAAGAATCATGTGTGTGAGACTTATGTTTGAAAACATTTTTTTTTTGGATTTACCTTTAACTGAAGTAGAGGTAGAATTAGTAATCATTCGTGGAGATTTTTTGTGTATAAGAAAATCAACATTTGAACTACTGTTACCTTCTTTAGAACCAGTTGATTTAACAAAAACAATTTTCTTTAGATTTTATTTTAAAACGGTAGGTTGTTTAACTGTTCCAACCTTTTCAATTTTAACACTCTTCTTGATTTTCTCACGAATTTCTTTTAACGACTCATAATTAGAATCAGAAATATCCCATTCTCCAATGATGGGTGCATCATTTTCAGAACTTGGTGTCGTACCATTTGAAGAGGAATCAGTTAACAAGTCATCGTTGTGGATATCAAACGGATCAGCACACAGAGGTGTGTTTGATTGAAACTTAGTGACTGATTCTTCTTGCGGTCGGGGGCTAAAATCATTATGCATTGGTGGTGGACATTTATTATAACCAATTCCACTTTTGTTACCTTTGGATTGTTGAGATCCGATGATATGATCATGTACATAAGAAGAAGTGGTATAACTATCCAACTTGCTTTTCAAACTTTCAAATTGCATTTAGAAGATGCAAGTTCTCGTTTAAGAGTGTCAATTTTCTTCAAGTATTCATTAATTGCATCTTGTTTGTTTAAAACAGTTATTTGCAATTCTGAAGATTCAAATGTAAGATTTGCAATTCTGAAGATTCAAATGTAAGATTTGCAATTTTTGTTTTGAAATCATTTTCATTATTTTTCAACTCGCGATTAGCTTCAGTTAGAAGCTTCAAATCATCTGCTAAATTTTGATTATGAGTTGTTAAACGAGCAATCTTCATTTGAATGTTTAAGCAAGTAGTGCAAGGTACAGATTTGTCACTTAGAAACACAATTTGTTTTACAAGTTCTTTTTTCAGATTGTCTTAATATTTGATTATCTTTTTGACAATTTTGAAAATCACAAGTCAAGTTTAGATTAGTTTCTTCTAGGCAATCAATATTTCCCTTGTACTCCACACATTTCAAACAAGTTGGCATTTCAGATGAACTAACCTCATTCTTAACGCTTTCGGAGGTGTTAGCCATGAATGCACAATTGGTTGACTGATTTCCAGCTTCATCATCTGACATGTCTTCTAATTCAGAGCTTTCTGAATCAACTCTGCTTGTTTTATCTTCTTTCATATTTGCCATGCAAGCAGTGTTTGTAACATCTTCCAGTTTGATTGACTAGTCAAATCCCTCGTCAGATTGTGACACTAAAGCCTTTGAGGAACTAGATATAGAAGCATCAGTAGATCCTGGAACTGGAACTAATGTCTTTGAAGAAGATTCACGATTGAACGGACTCTTGTTGGAGCTTTTCTTCGGTTTGTTGCATTGTCTTGCAAAATGACCGAGATCTCCACAGTTGTAAGACGTAACTTTAGACATGTCGAAGCCATATTTGGTGTCCTTAGTTGCACCAATGTTTCTTCCCGTCCTTTTCACGAACTGTTTTGCTCTCCTCATTGTGCTTGTGAAAGCCCATTGAATATCCATCAATTCCATATCATCTTTGTCTACTTGCTCATAATCTTCATATATTAAGTTGATATTTCCAATTTTACCTGCAACCAAGTTATCTTAAGATGTAATTAGTGCAGAAACTAGAGCCATGTGCTCTTGAGCAATTTCAACTATAACTTTAGAAAGATTTGAAGTTTTGAGATTAGTAGTCTTGGATGATGAAGAATTACCATCCGACTTCGAATCCTTTGATGTATTTGATGCTGAAAATCCGGATTCAGATGCCTTGGAATTACCACAACTACCACCACCACTTTGACTTTTATCTGAAACTGTGTCGGTTCCCGAAGTTGCATTTGATACAAATGCCGTTTGAAGTTTTGGTGATTGTTGCGGAGCTGGAGACAATGAGAGATAAAGAGAAGGATCTTGAATAACATTTGCGCGCTTTGCCTTTCTCTTCTCATTTACCTCTTGTTCTTCAAACTTTTGTACAAACTCATTCAATGTTATGGTTTCGAACGAGTTATGTTGTTTCAAAACCATCACAAGTTGATCCCATTTTTCTGGTAACGCATCTGCCAAACACTCCACCTTTTCCTCAGTTGTAGTCACTATACCATAATGAAACATTTCTGAAAGCAAGTGAAAATAACGAGTAATTAGGTCACCCAAACTTTCATTGTTCATGTGAACAAATGACTCAAATTCCTTCTTGATTGCTGAAGCTTTGATCTTTCTCAACTTTGCATTTCCTTCATTTCTTACTTTTAAAGCATTCCAAAGTTGATGTGAAGTAGTACATTGAGAAAATTGATGAAGAATCTCTTTTGGAATTGCTTGCGAAAGAGTCGCAAAAGCTTTCTTTTCCCAATCATACTCCTTCCTTTGACGATCACTAAGCTTCGGTATCTCAATCAACTCACCCGCTTCTGAAAATGGCCTTCGATAACCATCTTCAATCATAATCCAAAGATTCGTATCGACACCATTAAGATGTGTCTCGAAACGAACTTTCCAATGCGGGTAATCATCCATGCTCATAGGCTTTGGAGCTTTGTTAGCACTACGCGTTTCATTGTCGTTTAACAATATACTCTGAATCTTGGAGTTTTGATTAACTACAAAAACCCAAACGTTATCCGACATCTTTTCTTCTTAAGTTTTGAATCTGAAAATTTTTCTAAGTCCAAAACTTGTGTATGAGAAATCTGATGCGTAAGAGTATGTGTAAGAAAGAAATTTATGTGTAAGAAAAATTCTATGTGTATGAAAACTTCTATGTGTATGAGAAATGGTGTGTGTATGAGTATGTGAATAGGTTTCATACATATGAACTGATGTGAATGAATCTCATACGCATAAAAATGATGCGAATGGAATTCATACACATAAAAATGATGTGAATAGGTTTCATACAGATGAACTGATGTGAATGAATCTCATACGCATAAAAATGATGTGAATGGAATTCATACGCATAAAAATGATGTGAATGGAATTCATACACATAAAAATTGCATCATACGCATGGTTTCATATGCATGACCTGAACTCAGACATGAAGAACACGATTGAAATCAAGTTTGTGAATTTTATGATTTTGGATATGAAATTCAAGCAATTTGCACAAATTGATTTCTAAACAACTTTAATAAAGCATGTTTAAGAGTTTAACCATGAAATCAATCAAAATCAATGCAATTTAAGTAAAATTTTCGAAAACCCTTGAATTCGAAAATCAACATCTGAATTTGATGACTTGATGGAATGAAACGGATAAATTTGACTAGAAATAATCCTTTATCATGAATTTGATGTCAATTTCAAGAAATATCCATCAAAATTGCAAGAAATGAGAAGAAATTTGACTTTTGAATGAAGAACTCAAAGAATCTTGTTAAGAATCATGTAGAATCAGCTTCTGGATGCTCTGATACCACTGTTAGGATCGTTGGATTGACACCCGATCAGATTCTACAATACGATATATGCGCGGAATTCATATATCATGAACATTTAACAAGAAACGAGTAATAAACATTCAGCTTTCTATTCATATGAACTTCAGAGAGTCTACAAGTATAACATTCAAGAACTTCTCAATAACTTTCAAAACTTAATGAAAACTACATAAGACATGGCTATTTATACTCATGACTCATACACATCTGACTAGTATGCGTATGGAACTCATACACATACCTTAATCATGCGTATGAACTCGTACACACTCTATTCATGCGTATGAATTCATACACATACACAACCTATGTGAATGAACTCATACATACACACACAACCTATGTTAATGAACTCGTATACATACACAACCTATGTGTATGAACTCATACACATACATGAGTCATTCGCATATAACCATGTTTCAGTAATCTTTCTAACATGTGTTCAAACTAAAGATTACAACCAAAATATTAGAGAACGAACAAGTTCTCAATACAACACAGAAATATGACTCAACAATAATAAGAGTTCATGCATTTCATATATATATATATCAAACAATATTTACATCATGAACTAAACATATTCAAATTAACAAATGATATAGTATTGACAAGTATCATTATTTTATAGAACTAACAATCTCCCCCGAATAATGATGCTTCAAATACTATTTCTTTTCTCTATCCTTCTAATATTTGTACATTCTCCTGCAATAGTTGATGGCCTCTTTGAAGAATAGGATAGCTCCTCTGTCAGATTCACCACATGTTATATACACTTCACTTAAAGTCATTATTGAGTCTTTGTTTAAGGCCAATATCCGTCCTTGTGTTTTGAAGACTATCTCACTCTTTTTGCTTCTTTGAACAAGCAGACTCCCTTCACCATCACTCATTAACATATGAATGCCTTTGAGAGTTCTTTTCAGAGATGGATTATCTGCCATTGCCCTTTTGATTGCATCCATTTCATAGGCTGTTGAAAGCACTTTTATGAAATAGATGAAATGACATAAATCTTCTTTGGCAAACTTGTTCTTTATTTCATTTATTTGCATTGAGTCCATCTTGCGAATGTAACTAGAATCTAGCAGACCCAGCTCTAATGCAGTAAAAAGTCGAATCTCATCTGTTTGTTTTCCAGTTGACCACCTTCTCAAAACCAACTCATGATCTCCTTGATCATAGAACCATTCAGTAATGGGGAGATCATTTTGGTTTCCAATTATCTTTTTCAACTTCGGTTTTATTGGAGTTTTCTTTATTGGAAAACCCAAAGTTCTATCAAAATCTTCTCTTTCATCGTTTTCTTTTTGCTTCTTGGTCAATTTCTTTTTCCACTTCTTTCCTGAATTGGAAAGAAGTGATCGTTTTCTGTTTCTGTTTTGACAGTTTTTGAGCGTTTTCAATAATTGAAACATATCCCATTAAAATTCTATCTTCATCAACTCTTGTTAGATCTATGGGGATCACAGGTCTAACAGGAGCAGTCCATAACTTCTTGGTTTCTTTTTCTTGAGGCTTTGATGAAGAAAATTTTGGTAAGTTTACTTTCTGGCCCGTTCTCTCTTCTTTTTCTATTATGCTTACAGCCTTATTTAATAACCTTTCTTGCGTCATGTGGCTCACACTTTTTCTAGCCATTCCACTCGAGTAAGAATTCTTTTAGTTTCATTGTGTACATCATGTAAGTATTTGGTTGTTTAATGTTTTCAGTCACCGAAACTTCTTTCTTTTGTTTTTCTTGTTTTTTTTGTTGCACCTTTCTCATAACAGCCTCAAATTCTGCTTTTTCTTTTTCCCATTACCAACTGTTTTGCCTCTTCATAATTTAACTTGAAGGCTTCATCTTGATCACAACCCAGTTCTATTAATCTCATCACATATATCATAAATTTATTATCAACGGAAAAACAAATAAAATAAGTTTATCTAGAAAAAGTCAATCCCACAGAAAAAGTAAAACCTCTTGAACCAGTTTTGAAATTTGAACCATCCACACCATATTATCATAAAAAAATGTTGTAACCAAAAACATATGTGGATACCCAAGAGTTCAATGGAAGCTTTAGATGTCCATTAGGTAAGTGGATGTATATCACATTTCTTGATGATCACGGACGACCCATGACTACCAAGGTTTGGGTTCTTAACGTTTAGATTATTTGAGAGATCAGTGCACAGGTTGTTCCTCAACAGTAGCTTGATTGTAATATATAACAGTTGATAGTGGAACTTCAAAAGCACAAGAGTTTTGGTGATATTGTTCTTTCTTTATCATAATATCTTTATTTGAGGGGGAAATCACATATGTGTTTATATTAACGTAGATCATATTGGGATATCGGTTTACATTTTATTTTCTTATTTTCATTCTAGTTTTTCTTATTCTCTTTAAAATTCAAAAAGATAAAAAGATTTTAATTTTTTAGAATTTTAGGGGGGCGAGTTCAAGAAAAAGAAAAACAAAAAACATGTGAAAAATCAAGAAAAATCCAAAAACATTATAAAATACAAAAATGAGAAATTGATCCAACCTTTGAGAAATGATGGTACATTGATAAGTAGTTTAAGATTCATTGGTTAAGAAAACATGAAAAACAACAATGTAAGTGATTGCAAGTACGTGTTTCTGATATACGTGATAGGCCAAACATTTCAAGATGTCAAAATAAACAATAACAATTAAACAGTGAATTTTGTGGGGAACATCATGAAAGGTATAGTGGTTAATCTTTACCTTGATTGCGTGGCTAAATATTTTGGGTGTTTGCTAATTGTCAAAACAAAATTATAAATTGATATGATCATGTGTTTAGTTTTGAAAAGAAAATTCTGCTTTATTTTGCAATTTCTTTTATTTCTGTGTTCAAAGTATGGACTGTCTCTGTGCATGCGTAAGCATCGATCTGGCAGGGATATTTTGAGCATATTATTTTTCTGTTTACAACTCTGGGCTTTCTCTGTGAATGCGTAAGCATCGATCTGATTGTGAGATTTGTAAACAGTTTTAAATTTATTTAATTTATTCTTATTTTAGTTTATGACTCGGACCTCATTCGCGAAACCGAAAATTTCAATTCTTTGGAATGGTCGTAAACGTATCTGCTTTATTTTTGCATGATCATATTCAAATCAAAGTACCTTAATATGAACACAAGAGGCAACACTTCGAGGTATTAAGTTCACAATGCGGGGATATACCTGATTGTGTGGGATCCATAAACTTCATTGTGTATAATTGTCTAAGTGAAAATACAAAATATATCGAGAAATGTTAAAGGTTTAAAGTGGATCAAAATATCCGTAATCATTCACGACTTGTAAATCTAATAAAATGAAAAGTTGAATTAAGTATAATTACCAATGAAATCTTGATTGCGATGTCAATATGATCTCATGTTCGGATCTTTTCAAACAAAAACATGAATTATTTATTTTTACTACTTTAATTTTCTTTTCATGAAATTAGAAAACCGAAAAAGATTTTAGGTGTGTTTTAATATAAAATTAGAAAACCCAAAAACATTTTAGGTGTGTTTTAATATAAAATTTGAAAAACCAAAAAGATTTAAGGTGGGTTTTAGCATAAATTTGATAAAAATCAAAAAGATTTTAATTTCTTGATTATTTTTTATAATCGATGTGAAATGCAAAATTTCAAAGATTTAAAACCATGAAAATGCAGGGTAATGTTTTGTTAATCATATTAGCTTCAAAACCGACAACCGTGTGATTTAAACGTTAAATTTTGAAAGAGGGGCATTTTGGTCAAAAGTTCACTCATGTTATATTTCTATCGCACGAAGTTAATTAGAAAGAGCCTTAGTCGCATAAATAACGTGCAACAAAACTCTCATTCGTATAATCATAATCCGGACGGAAGCATGTATATAAATTGAATATTCATTCAGATACAATCTATTTTATCACAAGTCTCAGTCGCATAAACACCATGACAAAAACTCATATATGCGACTGAACTTTATATGCGACTGAATCCTATATGCGACTGAATCATTGTTTCGCATAACTATGTATACGACAGAAGCTACAGTATAAATTGAAAATTCAGTCTCAAATACCCATCAGGTAGTTTTCTCTATCGTACACACTTTCTTTCGCACATCAAACATGAATCTCTGATTGATCTTATTTGCTTAAAATCTGTTCAAGAATCATCATCCATAATCGATTGACAGGTAATTTTTCTTCATCTTGGTGTTCATCTTTGATTCGAATCTGCTCATTTTCTTATGTTGAAGTTTCTAGCCCTAGTTTATACAAACCAGAAATCGAATGTTAAAGTTTGACAGAAAAAGGGTTTTGTATGTTAGGGATTTTTGCTTATAATCATTATTGTTTTGTTCGATCATCATTTCAACTTGCATAGCATAAAAATTGAGAGCTGAAATTTGTGAAATCGTGAGATATAATTTGAATTAGGGTTCTTAATCGAACATAATGATGATGTTCGAATTTTAGGTTTTTCTTGTCAAATTTTCTTACATATATAATGATTTTGTCATTAATTTAGGGTTTCAAATATTAATTTTGGTTTCTTTCAGATGTATTTGATCTTTGTCGCAACTCATCTCACTGAATTTGTTTAGTCGCATACATTCATTCATTCACATAGAATTTTGGTTTTGTCATATTGAGTAGAATGATTGTATTAATTTTGTTCTGTCACATACAAGATCATTCTGTCACATGATTTCACTTTCAGGTACATGATTCTATACGACAGATTGATTTTGTCACAAAAGACTCACTATGTCGCATATCTTTGTGTCGCATTTGTCATATGATTATTCAAATTGTCTCATAAATTCACCTCAGAAAATTCTTAAGTGTCAAATAATGGTACTAGAGAAAATTTTGACTTGTGTTTGTTTGTATATTACAGAAAATGACTGAACCGAATCCAAATGTTGAAGATGTTCAAATACAACCAGAACAAGTGGTATACGTATCAAGTAAACGTCATAATGTATGCGCATATTTGAATTCAACTACAAAGAACGCTCGTGCTTATGCCGGAATGATTAATTTTCTACTTCGGTCACGTATATTTTTTGCTATTTCAAAGAAGCATGATGCTTATCGAAGTCATCAACAAGAGTTTTGGAACAATGTGAATAAGATCGAACATAAAGAAAATGTGATTATTCAAAGTACGATTTTTGGTAATCAAATTGATATCTTGGTTGATGATATTCTTAGAGTTCTAAATTTTGATGATGCAGATGCTCCAACAAAGTTGAATAAGTACTTGGTTCGTGGATGTTTCTTGAGAATGAAATACAATGGTAATATTCTTAAAAGCAACTTGCACAAATCTCACTTGAGCATTCAGTTCAAGTATTTGATGCATGTACTTATGCATTGTATCGGTTCAAGAAAAGGTGGATTCGACAGTATTCGAGAAAATTTACAATGTGCGATGGTTGCATTAGTTCTAAATCGTCCATTTAATTTTTCAACGATGATTTTTACAAGTCTTCTGGAGAACGTGAGAAACAAGACTAAGCGATTTATTATGTATCCTCGATTTCTTCAGATGGTGATTGATGGCAAACTTCCAAATCTTCCAAAAGTTGCAAGTGATCGGTTAAAGTTTAATCATATGAATGATACAACAATGAATCGGTTTGTTAAATATCGAGGATGTGAAGTTCCTCCGTTGCGTGAATTGTTTGGTCACCTAGCTAATCCTGAGTATGAAGCTCTAGTTGGAAAGAGATGGAGACATGATAATAGTGATTCAGAAGTTGAAGATTTGGGTGTGATTGAGATAAATGATGTGGCACCTGATGCTTCACAGGATGAAGATGATAGTTCTGAAAGTGATGAAAGTTATGTGGTTACTGATGTTGGTGGACGAGTTTCTGCGAAGCGTAAGCCCGAGTCCTCTGGTGGCGAAACGTCTTCAGGAAAACGTGATAAACGGGAACAACGTGTTGATCCTGATTTTGTTCCAAAATCATCACTAGTTGAAAGTCAAGTTCCTAAGAAGTCTATTTCTAAAAACTCAAAGTCAAAAGGTAAAGAGAAAGTTATAGCAAAAGAAAAACCCAGAAAGCGTGTAAAGTTTACTACCAAAATAACAACTCCTAAGCAACCAGTTTCTAAAGCTGTGAATCAGTCTAAAGTTGTGGATCAGTCTAAAGTTGTGGATATGTCTAAAGTTGTGGATCAATCTACGTCTTTTTCAACTCCTCAACAATCTTCATCAATCCCAGTTTCTCAAGTATTTGAACACTTGAACACAACGTTTGGTGGACCGTCAATTATGAGAACATCTCAAAGTGCACCAGGAACTCAAATTATCTTATCATTTGCACCAAACATTCCTGAGCCACAAATTTCTAATGTTGTTGTTAGTAAATTGCAAGAACAGATTGATGTTCTTAAAGAATTGGTTGATTCATTGGCAAAGAAGGTAGAGGATTCTGATCATCAAAATCAAACACTTCGAGAATGTGTAACGATGAATTCTCAACGCATCATCACACTTGAAACCGAAAATGGATTGTCAAAGATGAAAATAGAAGAACTCGAGAAAGCTCGTGATGATGATGATGCAGTGATGATGATGATGATGGCGGTGATGATAATAGCAGTGATGATGATAATGACGGTGGTGATGATGAAAATAAAAATAACAAAGGAGATAAAGAAAAAGAAGATAATGATGTTTTACACTAAATCTTTCGAGGCTAAATCAACGGATCAGGGGGAGTCTTCGAGTAAATCGTTAAATCTTGAGCTCGAAACTACACATGATACATTTGTTAATGATTTGATTTCTGTTCCAGAAGAAGACGAAGAAGGTGAATTTATTCATAGTTTGAATCCAGATCAGATTGCTGAATTATTTGAGATGAATAAATCTGAAGTGGTAATTGGTGAACCATTTGTTTGGGCATCTCAACATCCAAACGATTCAACAGATTATGTTTCTAATTATGTAGAGATTAAAGATATTACAAATGAGGAATATCCAGTTTATGTCGATCAAAATTCTCATAAATTACCTACTTTATCTGATTTATTTTCAGATAAGGTAGATGATGATGTTGTGAAACAGTTGAAATCACATAAGCAATTATCAAGTGTGATTGTTGGAAAAGAAGACGTGCAAAAACAACATCGAGAAGAATTACGTGATTTCTTGAAAAAACATTACCTTAAAGCTGATTCAATTCCAAAACCGGTTTCTCAACTCTCGTTTATTAAAGCTAAATCGGTGATGGCTCAAGGTAATATTATTAGTTGGGCATATCTGGATGATTTGAGGTGTTATGCAGTAAAACTAGAACGTGGAGTTCAATATTTTGCATTTATTAAAGATCTTCGTACACTTCCGTGGTATGATATGAATAAATTGGCTCAAATGAAGATGATGACAAGTAGTGAATATGGTGCAAATAATCTTCCTATTTATCTCAAAATGCAACTTGGTTATGAATATCGTATAGGTTAGAAGAATTTCACACCTCAATTTCCAATGTGGGTTGTTAATCAAAAGAAAATTGATCCAAGAACCAAGAAACCAAGGGTTACAATGAAGTATGAGCCGCCAAGAGTTATGACGAAAATACCTTTGAAGATAATGCCTCAGGATTGGTATGGCAGATTTGTTCGATGGTATGACAATGATGTGAGTGGTGAAGCTATTATTGTTTGGCATAATCCGTATGAAGTTCTTCATGTTTTAGATCCAATGTGGTTGGTGAATCTGTCAGCTCGAGATGTGGATACGTTATATGATCACAGGATGGAGTACAAGTCACAATTTTCTGATGAAGCTCTTCAGTTCATTCGTGTTATACGAATTTGTTTTGCATTTCGTATTCATGCGGGGAGTGATTGGTCAATGATGCAGCGGTGAAGAAACTGGATTACTAGCTAGGTCCTAGGGGGAGTTTGTTGTAACATGTACAAGTACCTAGGCTAGTAATGAATATTTTGTAATAGTTTAGGGTTTATTTTGGTAACTTTTATGTATTTTGGTGTTCCTGTTAGATGGGTTCATGTGACAGAGAGTCCACGTCACATGTTTTCATGTGACAGAGAGTCCCTAACTCATGGTGTATGAGTCTACTGTCGCATGGAATGATGTGACAGAAGCTCCTTGTCGCATGGAGTCAGATCTGCGACAGGGAAATGGTATCAATACATGTTTTCTTGTATTTTGTCACAAACGCTTTGTAAAACCTTTGACAATCTGAATAGAAAGCTCTGAAATTTATTTACCTTGTGTTCTTGATTTAAATCTCTAAATATTATCTAATTAACGGATTTCGCACGTTAATCGGATCGCGTAATCAATGAGGCATCGCGTACAACATTGATTCGGATCCAAAAGCTGTTACAAGAAGTTGTAAAACAACAGCAACAACGGATATATAAATCAGTAGTTAATAAACCCATTTATGCTAAAGCTACTGACAAAAGTAGTTGCAAATAAAACATTAGTTGTTACTTCAACAACTGATAAACAAAAGAATACCTCAGGTGCCTCCTCAACAACTGATCAAGAGGATTTTCTTACCATATCACACATGATTCCGAAAACAAGGAAGTTAATAATTCAAGAAAAAAAACGAAAAAACAAATCCTCAAGAAGAAAATCCATCAACTGATCAATCTTACCCTCCAAAGAAAATTATTCTTAATTTAAAAACTCTCAAAATGCAACAAATAATTGAAGAAGAAAGAGAAATAAAGACCTTAGAAGATCTACAAGCTCAAGGCTACACGGGTGAAAGTCTCCTCAAAGCCTATCAGAAAAATTATCTGCATTTGATAAAGCATACGAAAAGGAAAGATAAAGAATGATAAAAATCCTGTTGGATCATGGAAAATACAAAGTTGAAACCTTTGCAAATTGGAATTTTGCAAGTCTGCAAAATGAAGCGGAAAAAGTCTTAAAATGATTCAAAGAAACAAGCAGAAGATAAACTGATATGGAAAAGAGGAGAAGAACAAAAGAGATCCTGATAAAAAAAATTGGAAAAAAAGGGCATCATCATGAGGTGGAATGACATGACCTTGTATGATGAATTTAAGAAATTCAAGCAGGTAAATAAAGTAAACCCTGAGATCTTTCAAAAGAGTGCACATGAAGCTATTGAAAGTCAAATAGTTCCATTTCAACCCACAGTCATAAACACAACTGCTTGTGCACAGGGCATCATCAACTGTTAGGCAATATGGAACCTGATTTGCCAAAACACATTCAAGATTAATTATATAAAAGATTTACTGTCATTGGTCCTATTGAAGAACAATTCAAGAAAGATATTCTTCAAGAGTACGGACCTGACCAGTTTGCATTGGCAAGAACATCTACAAACATACATACTGGTCAAACAAGGCATGAAATTCTTCACATGCCTCAAAGGTCAACCCCCTCCAAAAAGATCAACTGTCAAATTGAAAGAATTACCCTCAAAGCCCTTTTCAAAGTGTACTACTTCCTCTGCAAGATCCAAAATCCAGTCTTTGAGATTGAATCAAACCACTGGTGAAATAATAATTGAAAGATTCAATGGATCAAGGTATTCTACACTGAATGGTATCCAATTATGGGATTGTCAAGAGAGGATTTAGAAACCTTGCTGCTGCTAAATCTGTAAGATGCTAATGATGATGCATCAAATTTTGTACTAGACTTGAAAGGTCAAATTTCAAGCAAGCTGGGAATTAGATAAAAGATTTTGGCTTCATCAGTTCAGAGGGATATTGTTGGATAATAGATCAAAGAACTAATGAACCCAAAAGAACTGAAGAATAAAAGAACAACTAATAACTTCCTCTCTAAGTGCTGATGCTTGATTACTAACTACTAATGGAACAAAGAACTGATGAATTTCTATTGATGAGGACATGACTGAAGATAAAGAACTGAAGACAGTTTGGATAAATGAACAACTGATGTTTGTATCAGTTGTTCCTATTAGTATAGCCAGTTGTTTTATTTTATAAGTAGTTAATTGTAATAGGTTAGTTGTTTGTATTATATGCCATCAGTAGTTAGCAGTTAAGGTCGTTAAATTTCGCTTTCATGGTATGAGATCGAGGGTGACATTTAATTCCCTATAGATAGGAGTTGCTCGTGTTTGAGCAAAACTGATGTGATATTGATATTTCTACTTTGTGAGAAAAGCATTAGCTAAGAGGGAGTGTGTAATCAAGTTAGAATCATTCGACATAAATTGAAATATATTTTGATAAATTGCGCTTGTTCTTAATTAATCAAACATGAAATAGTTTAGATCAATCATTTTAGATAATTCCGATCCTAACAGGTTGGCTCAAACAATTAAAACTTTAATTTTAATTTCCAAATCATTAGTTGAAGATTTATGGGATTTCTCTTGATTTTTTTATCAGCATCCTTTCTTTTGAAATTTTCTTTAAAATTTTTCATGTTTCCTATGATATATCAATCCAAATTATATCTACATTCAATCAAACATCAAAATTCAATCAAAATATATAAAAACCTACTAAAAACTTCAATTTTACCAAAAAATCAACATACAATCAAATATTCATCAAAATATAAGGATAACAAGATAACATTCGGTTATTTCATGTTAAACCCCCATAAGGTTCACCAAATAAAGAGAATAAAAAATTATGGATTTAGGGTTTTGGTGAACAATAAAAGATTGTAGATGATGGTTAGTTGGTACCTTTTAGAAGATGATGGAGGATGATGGAAGCCCACAACTCAGTTGGTATGGGAGCCTGCCTGCAACTCAGTTGGTCGAAGATGATGGCAGCTTGGTTGGTCGCCTTGTCTAGTGGTCGTCCAGTAGATGGCCGAATGCGGATTGTCGATCAGCGCTCTACGCTTTCTATAAAATGTTTCATGATTAGAAAAAAATGAGTGGACTTTTTAATTTTTTTGCTAGGTGGCTCATGCCCAATGCTCCTATCTTTGAATTAGCCATTTAGGCCTGTTATCGAGTATTTAATTACATAACCCAAATAACACATTGTATTAACTACTTAACCAGTAACTCTCAGTACTTTAGCCACCCGGTTTTTTTTGTAGCCCGGGCTTTTAATTAAATGTAAAATATTTAGAGCGGGAGAAAATATAATATATGTAAAAAAAATTAGTACGGGCGAAATTAATACATATAATTTTTTTTAAACCACATGGTAAAAAATAAACACCACGGGTGAAAAGAAGAGCATGAACAGTCACCCCCACTACAAAAAAAGGGGTCATTACAGACTAAATTTTTTGGGACTGATATATCTGGGACTGAAATATCAGTCGCTGCTCATAGTATTGGAGACTGATTTATGCTTGGTAGAATTTAGGGACTAAAAATCAGTCCCTAATAACAAGAAACCTTATTTGAGACTGTTTTTCAGTCGCAAGTTTTTTTGCGCCGTAGAACTTTTTGGAGGTAAACTTATTAGCAACTGAATTTTAGTCTCAGATATGTACCCTGTATAATCAAAGATGATATGCATGTATTTGAGACTAATATTCAGTCTCTAATATAAAGTGAACACATTAGGGACTGAGTTTCAGTTGTTAATAGTTTCAAAATGAACAGATTAAGGTACTGACAGTTAATGACTTATTTTTTCAGTACCCAACTTTGTTACACAAAATTTAAATGTGATAAAGAAGTATCAAGGGTAGAAAATTAGTCACAAAAGATCTCACCAAAACCTTATTTGTAACTAATATTTAGTCCCCATATCATTATTGGTGACGCGAGAATTATGGACATATATTCAGTCTCCGACTCTCTACTAAACACAAATTCTAACATTATAAGTAAGACATTAAAGACTAAACTAATCCTTATAGTAGCCTTAAAAAGTGCTTTATTTTTGTTTCAAACAAAAATTTGTTTATAACCGGCCCAAGTTTTGCTTATCGGGTATAACCCGACTCATGAAGCTAAACGAGCTTGATCCGACTCATGAAGCTAAACGAGCTTGATCAATCCATCAGTCCCTATTTATCAATCCAGCTCGAACTCTAGACATGGAACCTGAGCCTAGTCTAGTTTGGGCTCAGCTCGAAGCATTTACACGTTAGTCAACTCGACTAACTATTAATAAAGAAAAACCGGAGGCTAATATCGGTCTCTAAAGTTCTTGTAAAGACCCAATTAAAAAATGCTATTTAGTACGCAACGCTTAACTATAGATGTAACATCAATATCACCCATTCACATACATTATTGAACAATTTATAAAAAACTTCTGCATTAAAATCTATATAAAATTAAGTTCAAAGTACAACAAAAAAAAATACATATGCATAACACATAATATGTCCAAATCGAGCATAACCAAATATAAAATAAGTTCAACAAAATACAAATTTAATTTGTTCACATCCATATCAACCTAAAATTGCATCAAGTAGCACAAGTCTTGAATGTAAGCTCCTTCCAAATTCAACATTACCTGTAAACACACTATAACAAGTTATTTAAAACAGTGAAAATTTGGGTGTTCACAATGGACATGTCATGTAAGACTAAGGGTGTTCACAAACCGATTTTGACGGTTTTTTAGGTAAAAGCGTAAGCCAAACATTAGTAAAGATTTTTAATGATCAAAACCAAAATGAAAGTGTTAAAAGTTAACACCAAACCAAACCAGGTTTAGTGTTGTTTTTGACCCGTTAGAGTAATTTGAAGTTTTATAGTTGTACTTAAACTGATTTACCCGTTAGAGATAAGTAACTATATCATTTTTTCCAAACAAAAGATAAGGCATGGTTAGAAATACGATACAAATCACAGATTTAGTGAAATGAAAATAATAAAAGCCTTAACTTTTATTAATTAAACGGACAAGAAAACAAAACAAAACAAAACAAAACAAAACAAAAAAAAAAAAAAAAAAAAAAACTACCATTTTATAAGAAGACGTGTTGACTGTCGCTTTTTGGTTCATTATCTTTTTTTCTTTTACTGTAACTTTGTGTAAATTTGTGGGTTTGTTGAATCAAGACAACATTCTTTAATTAATCACAAAAACAGACCTGCTAGAATTTATTTTACGGCCAACTGAACTTTTGTTTTTTTTAATTTTATGGTTCATTAGGTTTATATTAATTACCATTTTATATGGTAAGGGCAAAATGGTCACTATCATAAAACTAACAAAAAAGCTTAAATCCTATCAGTTAAAAGCAGTGTTGTAAAAATCGGCCTAGGCGGCGTCTAAGCGCTACGCGGCCTCCAGGCGCCTCGATTTTGGCCTAGGTGGCTGTCTAGGCGCTAGGCGGGTTTAGGCGGACCTATGCGGGTTTAGGCGGACCTAAGCGGGTCTAGGCGGCCAGAAATCGGTCAAAATCCCCAAAAATCCGTCAAAATTGGTTAAAAAAAGTCAAAATTGGTCAAAATTTGGTTAAAGTTTGTCAAGATTTGGGTAAAAGCAATCAA
>WOUH02001445.1:0-20582 GCA_009936405.2 Stevia rebaudiana
GGCAGATTGTTGTTGCCTCCCATATGATAATCACACATCATATAATTTAGGTCAATAATACATACGCGTAAAGGAAATGTATTACCGTATGGGGTTTATCAGACCCAGTAGTACTACCTATTATTACCCAACCACGTTTGTGTTAACGGTCACGTGTGTAGAGGACTTTCTTTTGATAATGAAAACACTTATGTAATAACGGATAGTCATTGTGTCATGTATTATGAAATCATTGTTTATATGTATACGTAATCTCCCCCATATATAGTAAAACAAGTGATAAAAGGGGCCGTGAAACTTACCTAATGGGCAGAACAACGGCTAGAATGAGAGAATAAGCGAAACGAACGATCTGACGGGCAAAACAACTGCTGCAGCGTGAAAACAAATCTCCGCGCGTATACTGAGCGTTTTTAACGGACTAGAATCTTTACTAGGTTG
The DNA here is from genome assembly GCA_009936405.2 of Stevia rebaudiana. Lineage (NCBI taxonomy): Eukaryota > Viridiplantae > Streptophyta > Magnoliopsida > Asterales > Asteraceae > Stevia > Stevia rebaudiana. Next base: position 442 of record WOUH02001445.1, read on the forward strand.
TTAGGAGTGTTTTGGAGTGTTTGGGGAAAGTCGGGATCAGAGGAAACGCGTAAATCTTCTTCTCGCCGAAGTGAAGTACTTATAGGACTCGTTAGGGAGGGCTACGCGCGTCGCGCGGGTTTGGTCCCCTCTCTGGCGCGTCACGCGTAGGTATAGCAGACGTGGCACCCCACGTGGCTGCCACGTGTCACGCTGGCTCATCCGGTGGCTTGCCATGTGTCGCGACAGATGCCACGTGTCGTGACCAGCTGCCACGTGTCCTCGTGAATCAGCTTGGGGGATGGCGCGTGTACTGACACGTGTCGTCTCCTGGTTCAGCGCGACTGGTTAACTTGTTTTCGCATTTCCCGCTTCATTCGGACTCCGTTTCAAGCGTGGTTTTTGCCTACGTTCACGATTTTTCATTTCCTATCTAACCCCATTGGTTTCACCTCCCAAGGAATTACTGAAATTTAGAACCTATGGAAGCTTGCATCGTTTTACGTGTACCTTTCGTACCGTTGCCCGAATTGGAATTTCGCTTATATTCAAATGAATAGAAATATGATTTCTAATGTAACATTAATTTTTATTTCACATAATTACTGAATTACATTATGATAATAAACAGATTACAGATAGTACAAGGTCGGAATCGGATCAGAATCGTACTGGAAAACAGCCAGTTGTTATAGCTTGTACCTTCATGCCAGATTACATATATAACATTTTTAAGCAATCTATTAGAATTTTCACTGAAACAAATTTGTGCAATTTTATAACCAACAGTTTGTTGATGAAAAATGTAAATGATGCTTTATACTTAGAAATACAATCTTCAAGTCTCTCAGAGCTTTTAAAGATCTTACATTCTTAGTGACGTACATCTTGTTTCAAAAACATACACGCATCAAGAGATTTAATAGTTTAAACCCTGTTGCACATATTTGATTATGGTATGAGATATCATATTAATATAACAATATGAAACTTGTTGTAGATGACCAATATCGTTTCATTGCAATTGTAATATCAATTTATTATAGAATTATTGTACGTACACCCAGATTACATGTACCAATATTGAGGATGAACAAACTCAACCCATGCATAAAGTATCAAACAACTTTTAATATGAGTAACCGGTTTGATCATGAGATCAATTACTTAGTTAGTTAAATGCCTCCCTAGAGGTATAACAGCTTTTGTACCTCATGGTCTCATATTCCAAGGCAACTTCACACATAAAGTATGTGTGATGTTGAGCTTTCGGAATGCTACGAAACTTAGCGAGCTTAACGTGCATCTTTAAATCACCCTTCACCGTAAACCACACAAGCTCATGCTATAGTTTTGCTTGGAGAATTTTCAGTTGCTCCTCTTGCATGTAATTTTTGAATGTGAGAGGTCAAATCTGATCGTTTTTGGAGATTTGGAAGGTGCTCTCTGAATATGAACTTAGGATATGAGTTTGGTTCAATCTCAACCTGACTATAAAAGACCCCAATTCTGGAAATGCCTTAATGGTATCGGGAACATAAAAGCGTAATCGAATGTGCGTGCTTGATAATACGGAATTTTCAGAGAACTTGAGCAGTGACATACGTTGTACGTCCGTGGAAGGTCGACGTGAGCACCGTCTAGGGTGTAACTTCCAACATACACGTAGAGGACCAGCCCGATGGCACTACAACAATGACAACTGATGCTGACAGCTATTTTGAGACTTTTCCTCACAACACATTGTCGGAAAAGATTTTCCGACAACATATTGTCGGAAAAAATTTTCCGACAACATGTTGTCGGCAACCTCGTCGTCGGGATAACTCGGAATAGTTGTCGGGATAGGCGTTGTCGGAATAGGTGTAACCATTCTCGACAATAAGTTGTCGGGAAAGGGTCTTTAAAAAAAAAGATTAAATGCATTTAAATAACGAGCTGAAAAAAATCGGAAATTAATTACTAATGCCAACGACATGTCGTCGGGATTGCTTACACAATTAAAACAGGATTTAGGGTTTTCATTAAATTAAGAAATGATTAGATAATCAATCCCGACAAATGTATACATACATATATACATTTTAACACAAAGTACATACATTGATACGCATGTATACATACATTCTACTCATAGTGAATATAAAATAAATTTTTTTTGTTTTTACGACAACTCGTTGTCGTGAAAAGGTATATTATTTTTATTTAATTTTTTCCGTCTACTAAATGAATAATAATAAAAAAATAAAAATAAATAAATTTTGTTTTCCCAACAACATGTTGTCGGGATAGGTATATTATGTTTTTGCTAATTTTTTTTCGTATACCGAGTTATAAGAAAACAAAAATAAATAAAAATCAATTTACGTTACCCCGACAACTTGTTGTTGGGATATGTACATTATATTTTTTTAAATTTTTTGTTTTCGTATTATGGGTTATAAGAAAAAAAATAAATAAAATCAATTTAAGCAATCCCGACAACACGTTTTTGGGAAAAGTGACAATTTTTTTTTTTTAATTTTATTCTTCTGTTTCGGTAATTAAAAAAAAAAGATATACAAAACAAGTACATCCAATGCCGACAACTAGTTGTCGGGAATAATATTTTCAATTTTTAAATGTTTGACCCACTTCTCGGATAATGCCACGTGGATACACCTGTTAAGGATTTTGGGTTTAGTTTTTACCAATGACCTAAAGTATAGTATTCCCGATGACGTGTGTTGTCGAGAAAGGTGTCGGTCGGGAAAACTTAGTTTTCTTGTAGTGTGGATACGACTATGAGTAGGATCAAGGCAATCACAATGGAAAATCTTCTTGATTCATCTTGATCATGTCTTAGCACAAACTACAAAATAAAATCCAATTCAAAATTTAAACATTAGTTAGAATTTGCATAACATAAAAAAAAATAAAAATTAAAATAACATAATTACCACCTTCTTGAAGTCCATCTTATACGGATTCAATTAAAAGTAAGTATAAGTAGTTTGATCAATGTAATGCTATAAGCCGAAATATTTCACCATGGATTCCAAGATTCATCCGGCAGTCACCGTAACCAGCATCCGCAACTTCATTCCTTTCGTTCTAGAGATGGAGAGCGGTTTCGCATCCACTGTCGAGCTTTCCAAGCAGCGAACATCTGGATGTCTCCTGCTGTTGGCGATGCAAAACCTTTACCCGATACGATCTCTAATGATCATCTTCGCACGATCATCAGATAAAATTCCACTGCATCGCAAGCTTGGATTGCTCTTGAAAACATTTTTCAGGACAATCAAGGCTCTCGGGCGGTATACCTTGAACACAAGTTTGTCACAACCCGCCTTGATAATCATCCCAACATCTCCTCTTATTGTCAGACCCTGAAAATGCTCGCCGATCAGATGGCTAATGTGGATGCCCCGGTTACAAATCAACGTTTGGTACTTCAGTTAGTTTCTAGACTCAATGAATGCTATGAGAAAATTGCCACCATGATCCAACAATCATCACCACTTCCTGATTTTTATGAAGCACAATCCCGACTCATATTGGAAGAAACCCGAAAATCTCATCAAGCATCATTCGTCACAAATTCATCAGATGCTTCAGCCCTACACGCAACCACAAACTCGCAATCGACCCCAAAATTTTCTGATCAACACAACCCCCAAGGAACTCGAGGTCACTGCGGTGGCCGTGGTGGCAGAGGGCGGGGCAGGTCTTCTTCAGGTGGTCGAGGACGTACCGGTTCTTTCAGTCCTCAAGGTTCAACCCAACCTCCTCACTACTCGGGTACTCAAGCCCACCAACAACGGCCTTCACAACAATTTGGCCCACCTACTACTTGGGCTCCATGGCCTGCACCGTTTAATTACTCTTCTTGGAATCATCCACCCTGCCCGTATCCAACTCAGCCCGGATATGCTCCATCCAGGCCCAATTATACTGCTGGACCCACACCAGGACCGGGAATTATGGGCCCACGACCATCGCAAGCTTATGCAGCTTCTGAAGTTAACTATACTCCAACTGACCTTACTAAGGCATTCAACTCTATGACTTTGACACCATCAGACCAACAGTGGTACATGGTTACCGGCGCGACATCTCATATGACACATTCCCCATGTAACCTTTCATCTTATGTTAATAATGGTCTTTTTCGGAATTATTATTGTTGGTAATGGTCTTAAGGTTCCAATCCAAGGTACAGGGCAACATACACTTTCCCCCCGTTTCTGCCACTACTACTTAACAATATTCTTCACGTTCCTTCTCTTATTAAAAATTTATTATCGGTTCGTCGTTTAACTATTGACAATAATATTTCAATCGAATTTGGCCCTTTTGGTTTTGATGTGAAGGACTTCCCGACGCGGACACCCATCCTACGATGTAATAGCACGGGAGACCTTTATTCCCTCACCACTCAACTTGCTTCCCATTTCAACAGTCCGTCAGCTTTTACATCCATAACTCAAGACATATGGCACTATCGTCTTGGACATCCTGGAGCTTCCCATTTAACGTTTTTAAATAATTATTTGTCTTTGATGTGTTCATATTTGTACATATTTTTAGTAGTTATTTTATATTATTTTATTAAGTTTTTATTTAGTTTTTATTATTTATTTAGTTGATGTTTATTTTATAGGTTTCTATGCTTAAACGAGTTAACTTTATAAAGAAACCGAGACCCGTTGATAGTTGAAGAGTTCACGAGAGTTAAAGTTGTGGAGACGAGCAAAAACAGTGCAACGAAGCTAATTTGAGAGTGAATTGGGTCGTCTCAAATGTTAATTGGACCCAGTTAGTTAGTGAACTAAAAAATAACTCAAATGGACTTAAATGAGATCAAATAAATAAAAACTATAATGGGGCGTAGGTTTGATTTATGTGGGAGATCGGGAGGTTTAAAAAGAAAAGTAAAGTAAAAGAAGGAAAAGAAAAAAAAACCCACGTAGGGTTCACGTTGAGTTTTAGGAGCAGCCATCCAAAAAAGTCAACAAAGGATATTCAATAAATAGAGGTATTTGACGGCAAATAAGAAGAGGGGAGCAGGGGTTTTCGATAAACAAGCCAACCGAACAGAGGAACAGACGAGAAAAAAGAGAGACACACGAGAAAAGGATCAAGAACACGTGACCTTTGTTTGGAACAGATCAAGAGACCGTCTCTTTTTTTAATCTTTCGTTATTTTTATTATGAACGGTAACATTATTTAGAAAGATTTATTTATTTTTATTATTATTATGGTTATTGGCTAAATTAATTGTCGTTGCCTAAGATGTGATGATTGTATGATGTTTGTTTGATTTTTGGTTGATTGGACTGTGATCTATTGTTTAGAACTGTTCTTAGGTTAAAAACTTAGCCTTAGAGTAGTAGCACTTGTATGAACTTGACCGAATTGACCATAGTTAAGTCTAGATTACGTGTGTCTATAACGGTTTTGATGGTTTGGTATGTGTTGAGTCTAGCAAGTTAGGGTTATACATCCTTGTCTTAGGATTAGTTGGTTTTGAGCTATATAGGATCCTTGTCTTCGGAGTTATAGTCTTTAGCCAACCGAGTGTGAAAGTTTGAGTGAACTGGTACCCTTTTTAGCTAGTAGATTGACAACCTATCTGGTTTGAGAACCTGAGAATTGGGAGATAACGTGACAGGTATCTACCCTAGGAGTGGAAGCTAACATAGGTACTAAGTCTTGGTAGACAGTCCTTAGAGACTATAATGTCATCGGTCTAGTATCTTAATCTATAGAAGCCATATCCCCAAAGGTGAGTCCATGATCCAATTTGACTGCATTCTGATTACATGATTCTTAAACATCTTAGGTAGCTGCTTTTATTTCTCATAGTTATTTGATATTTGCTTGTTTGATTGTTTGTTGCTATTGTTTGGTGAAAAGACTATTTTGCCCTTAGTTTTGTTAAGTTGCATGACCTATTGAATTCTGAGTGTGCTGTATGGTTCTGTCCGTGAGTCCTTGGACGATACTCGGTCTTATTTGCTAGGCCACTATTGATCGGTACACTTGCCGTATATGTATAGTTTAAGAGCATGATGATCGTTTCTATAAATATTATTACTTGACTCTGTTTTTGCACACGCTCAGCACACATCAGTCTTTAAATTATCGTATTAAACCTTCTAAGTTTGTTTGTTATTCTTGTGTTTTTGGTAAACAAATAAAATTACCTTTTTCTAGTTCAACTACTTACACTTACTTACCTTTTGATATAATACACAGTGACTTGTGGACCTAACCCGTAGTGAGTTCAAGTGGCCACAAATATTACATATTGTTTCTTGATGATAAAACAATTTTTTTGTGGGCGTACCCGTTAGCTAAAAAGTCCCAAGTATACGACGTCTATCTTAAATTCTCAAATCTCATTAAAACACAATTTAACAGATGCATTCAAATAACTCCATGTGAGAATGGACGTGAATATGACAACTCACAATTTCACACATTTTGTGCTAATCACGGACTTCAATTTCATTTTTCCTGTCCACATACGTCCTCTCAAAATGGCAAAGCCGAGAGAAAAATATGACACCATCAACAACATAATCCGCACTATCCTTGCTCATGCATCGGTTCCACCTTCCTTTTGGCACCATGCACTCCTAACATGCAACTTATCTACTTATCATTCTACCCTCTAAACTCCTTAACAATCTTACTCCTACACAGTTGCTCTATAATCGCTTACCAGCCTATATCAATATATTACGGTACATATCATTGTGATAGAATAGTTATGTGATAGAATAGTTATCTGTATAGAATAGTCATGGTAAATCCAATCCTAATATAAAGTATCTCTTTGTATTATTTATACGGTTGTACAAATTAATGAGAAGGCAACCATTATGCTTTACAAATGCAACTAATTAATTGTGATGGAATCGTTTTATATTAAGAGCACAAAGATGTTACGTATAAATAGTATAACCATAATTGTTATAGATTAATAAAATTAAATATATCTATATAGTATTATACATGAGAAAAAGTTCTTTGTCTTAATTTTAAGACATGTATAAGAGATTATGTATAGTGTGCCAGTGCTTAATGTACATAGTCTCAAACCGTAACCCTAGATTTCAATAGCGCATATGTATCTTTTTCAAAATTAAGACATACTTAACTTTGATCCCCTGCCCGTCGGCCCATCGCTCCTTCAGTATCTGGTAGGCTTTGCAACTCTAGCTGCGCGTAATCTCCTGCTCCAGTCGATTTCTCTCGCCATCAGACCTCTCTCACCAAACTCATCTCTCTTGTCACTCAAGCCATAGTCTTGCTATCTGACCTCTCTCTTCCACTTCAGTTTTTTTTAATATGGTAATTCCATTTATTCTCTAGCTTTTATTACTCTTTAATTGCTTATTTTGATTATATTTATTATTTTGTTTATGAAGTAAATCACTAAAAATTGCACGATTGTTCATTAGTCCTGAATTACGTAGAATACGATAGTCGAGAATATCGACATATAATGAAGTGCAACAGGTCATGTGTCAAGGACCGTAATCGTGATTGTAGTCTGGAATTCCTTTGTTAATTAACCTTGTGCATCAATTGTTAGTCCCACTACAGGATCAATAAACCAATATCGATTGAACCAACACACATGAGAGTGAGAAATAGTATCACGTGTGTGCAAGAACAATTAAACACGAATAAGATGAAGAACAAATTAGTTAAAACGTATAATTGCACTTGGTTTCAAGAACTGACTGGTACAAAGACACACGAACTCGTTGGAGAGCTTTTCTGACCTAATCGCAACAACTTACTAACAATCTACCAAAACCGGGTTTATATACTACTCATTACAAGTTAGGCTTTTCGGCCCATTAGTCACTAATCTATGAATCACCGAGAACAACACAACTTGAGAACATCTATTCGGGTTCGAGAAACACCTAAACTAACCTATTCCCAACAATCTCCCCCTAGTTTTGTGTTTCCATTGCTTCTTCACTTTGATCAGATTCTAGGTCTTTTGTCATATCACTTACAGGAATGTTTGGATTAAACATAAAAGCAGATACATTCCCTATTCCTCTTGCCCATGCACCATGTTTAACTGCAGCTCTAACTGTCAACACAAACTCCAACGCATCTTGAAGATGATCCAGGTCGACTTTGATTTCTTGCTTTTCTAGAATTCTCAAATCTTTTTCGCTCAAACACATCAAATCAACTGGATCATAAAATGAATACTCAACGTCACCACAGTTGATTATCACACCATATGTTTGATCGTCAAAACCCCAGAACTTTGATCCATCCCGTGATCATTCAGCCATGTCAGGCAAAATTGGCTCCTTCTTCACCTTCTTGGTTATCGGCCATTTAACGTCAAAAATATCCAAATCAATTGGATTGCCAGTGAATTTGTATTTTTCTTTTTTCGTCGTGGATGCTGCAAGTTGAATGTCAGTAAATCCTATCTTTGCATGTTGTTGCAAAGAATCGAACCACTGTTTTCCTCGTTTGTTGTTTGTTAGGCTAAAGAACGTCTTTCTTGCTAAATCGGACAAGTCGACCGCTGTGAAGGATTTAAAATCAGATGGATGATAATAATACTCAATCCTTTTCGATCCTGCTCTTCATACCCGCCACATTCCTTTTACTTCATCGTATCCCCAACATAATATACCAGATCTGTCGCCTTCATAATTGAACTTGTTGTTATCGACGTCAACTGCGAATGAGGAGCCATCGAATCTAGTTGGGTTGAAAGTATGGGCTTCTATGGCATCCTGAGCAACCTGGTTTCTAATAACTATTCAAAGGGAAAAGAAATGAGGAGCCATGAATTGATATTGTTGCAAATTATACTTAAACCGAATTCACGAACAAGAACAAGAACAAGAACAGTACGTATGTTTTGTAGTAAATATAGACACAAAAAACACTGCACATATGTACATACGACAGGAGCAAATGACAAGTTCTAGGGGTATATATAGCCCCCAATAAGATGGCGGTTACATGATTACATGATAGTTATGGTTTGTTACAACCAACCGACAATAACTACCTAAATACAGTTGCACGACCCATTGATCTTATTTCTATTTACATGATCCATCGAATATAGGCTAGTCATAATTTTAAGTCTTTATTCCTAAATTACCCATGTGCCAAATCAAACTTATTCCAACATATATAAAGCTAAGTTAATTCTTAAAAAAGAAATTCAAACTCGTATTTAACCAAGGAGGCTTAGTTTGAGTGAGGAGCGCCGATGAGGACCAAATCTAATTTTTTTTACCAATTAGCATAAATGCGCCTTTAAAAACCTCCTTGGACCGAATACTCATCGAATGTAAGGCCCAATAGGCCGACTTTTACATCACTACTACCACGTAGTGATTCTTAATGGAACATGATAGCATACCCATGCACATTTGTCATAACGAATCACTACTAGAAAAAAAGATTTTTGTTACCAAAATTTGCAACGCAATAAAATGCGTTGCAAAATTGCTACACATTTGTAACATTTTTCGTCGAAAACAATAAACTTAATATTGTGTCTAACTTGCTTCGAATTAGTGACAAAATGGAAAAACCTTAGTTTTTGTTGCAAATGCGTCACAAACTTGTGACACATTTCTGACCAAAAGGTGAAATAATTAACATTGGGTCACAAATCTGTTGTAACATATTATTGTTTTTGGTTTTGAAAATATTTTGATGACTTGATTGTAATAATTGACTTTGTAAAGCACGTTTGGAACTTATTGGCTAATTGAGTTATTTTATAGTATTTAAAGAAAAAGCTGGATTTAAATTTGTCGGAAATCTAAATGAAAAGAAATACTACGTGCTGTCAATTTGTTGCAAAAAAAAATTAATATGTGTTGCAAATTTGTTGCAAATGTGCTTCAAAAACTGCAAATGTGTTGCAAAACAAATTAAATATGTTGCAAATGTGTAGCAAAAAAACTTAATATGTGTTGCAAAAAAACTTGGTATGTTTTGCAAATGTGTTGCAAAACAAATTAAAATGTGTTACAAATGTGTAGCAAAAAACCTTAATATGTGTTGCAAAACAAAATAAAATGTGTTGCAAATGTGTTGCAAAAAAACTTAATATATGTTGCAAATGTGTTGCAAAAAATTGTAGTATGTGTTGCAAAACAAAATAAAATTTGTTGCAAATGTGTTGCAAAAATAGTTAATATGTGTTGCAAATGTGTTACAAAAAAATTAATATGTGTTGCAAAAATAATTAGTATGTGTTGCAAATGTGTTGAAATTTAATTTCGTATGTGTTGCAAATGTGTCACAATTAAAAGTTTGTAATCAAGTACTCATATGTTCGTGTGTGTTGCAAATGCGTGACAAATTTGAGACGCACATTTTTTGTTGCAAAATTGTCACAAATTGGGTTGCAAATTTGTTACAAAAATTTTGCAACATCGTTTTTTGCACCAAAAGATATTGGTGGCAAATGTGTTGCAAAGTTCACTTTGTGACACATTTGCTACAAAATTCTGCGTCACAAATCAAAATTTTTCTAGTAGTGAATCTCCTCACAAAATACATCATGTTGAGAATCCATACCATTCATACTAATCTTTACACAAATTCCTTTGACCCCGCGTTGCGTGGAAACGACACACATTAAAAGATAAAAAAAAAAAAAAAAACTCATTGTGCAATGTACATCTCTTCCCTCTATGCATAAGGAAGTGTAAATGCGTTTCCGATCTCAAAGTAACCAAGTATTAGAAGCAAAGTAGTCATGCACATCAATACCAAACTTTGAAGCCTTGGGCGAAAAGTCTAAGACTTGCGTTGGTGAGAATATACAATCATGCTGGGAGGTAAAATGTGATAGTAAACTAATAATTAAAGCAGACCTTGAGTCATGTGCAAACAGTAACTTAGGTGTATAACCAGATGAATGACTTGTTGATGTTTCTGATAGACCACTTGTAATTTTCTTCTCAATGAGCCTAACTCCAAAACCACTACAATCGTTATCTTTGATCTCAAACTGAAGAGCTTTGTATGTTTGATCCCACCAGGTAGTGTTTCTTATTGAACCAAATGAAACATAGCATACCCATGTACTTTTATCATAATGACTCTCCTCACAAAACACATCATGTTGAGAATCCATATCGTTCATCTCGCCATTCATACTTATCTTCACACAAATGCCTTTGACCTGATCTTCTTTGGAAACGGCACACATTAAAAAACCAGAAAATTCATTGTGCCAGTTCTCTGGGAGTTGCAATGTACATTTCCTCCCTCTATGTAGAGGTGGCGTAAACGCCTTCGCAATCTCAAAGTCACCAGGTATGAGAAGCATACAATGGTTTTCAATAGCCATACACACCTCAAGCATAAATTCTAGTAGTTTGTCTCCATCATTTATGATGCTCCCTCCTTCAAGTGATACTTGACATAACCTTCTACAGTTCTTGTGGCAATCTCCAAAGGTTGTAAGCGACGTGCATCTACTTGCTTTGAGAATATGTAAATTTGGTGGGAGCTCGGGCAATTCAAGAAGATATTCACAAGACGTCATGTTAAGAAGCTTGAGTCGAGTAAGTTGCGAGAGGCTGAAATCCAATCTAGAAAAGTTGTTCCAACTTAAATCAAGCTCTTGTAAGTTTGATAATTCAATAATACTCGGGGGAATTTCTATATCTCTCGCAAGGAATTCTACATCTCTGAAAATGCTTGTCGTCCCATGTTGCAAGAAATGTAGAAAATGATAAGACAATCCACGCCTTCTTATCTCACGGGGTGCTAATCCTTGTAATTTGAGCACTTTTAAATGTTTTAAGGAATCAAATTTGAATTGTATGCTCTTTAAGTTTCTAAAAAAGGACAATTTTAGAGAAATAAGATTGGTACAACGTTCTCCAATTGATGATGGCAAAACTTCTATCCCAATAGTTCTAACAGACAACTTTACCAAACTTTCCATGTTTGCTTGAATTTTTGGGAACTCAAGAATCCCATCACAATCCTTAATTTTTAGTGTCTTGAGGTTTTTCATGTGAGCAATTGTTGGAAACATTCTAAGTTGGTTACACGATGATACCTTTACGTGCTGGAGACTTTTATGATTTCCAAGCGACTTGTGAATCGTTTTTAACTTGTAACAACGAGAGATTAGTAACTTTTGAAGACATGGGAGTCCACCAAAATCCGGCGTTCTAAGTAGATTCCACATTCGATCTAGCTGAAGAACTTTTAAATGTGGTAGACGCTACAAATTAAGTACAAGAAAGTTGATATTAGATTGGTGATAATTGGTAATCTAACACCAATTAATGATTCAATTTTTTGAAATTTTTAATATTTTTTATTTTATCGTAAATTATCAAATATATTTAAATTTTAAATCATTTTAATTTATTATTATCTAATTAAGTATTTATCTTATATATTAAAAAGAGTAAACTCTAATAAATGATTCCAAATAATATCACATGGCCACACCATCAAAATTTGAAAAAAATATATTTTTTATCTTATCATAAATTATAAAATAGATTTAAATTTTAAAATCATTTAAATTTGTTATTATCTAATTAAGTATTTATCTTGTATATTTAGAAAAAATAAACTGCCCTTTTTATTTATGGAATTTGCAATATTTAACAGTGTCAAACCACTGTTAAGTCTTAACAGTTTTCGTCAATAACGTTCTAAGTCTTAAAAGTTTTCCTGTTAAGAATTTAATGACGGAAACTATTAAGACTTGAAAAGTTATGTATGAAACTATTAAGGGTGGACTGAAATTATTAGACATTGCAAATCTCATAGACGAAAACCATAGTTTACTCTATTTAAAATTTTAATTTGACTCTTCTTGAATTTGTATAATTACCAACTAAATTCAAGAAATTTAAATTTAAAAAGTTTTTAATAAATAATTTTAAAACCTCAAATCATAATTTATAGTAATAGAAATGTTAAACATTTATTTGTTTTGCGTGTTCACAAGATAATAACTTAATATATATATATATATATATATATGCAATAATTATATAATAAAAATTTTAAATGTTAATACACGGGTTTTAAGCTAGTGAATTGATTAAAGTTGTATTTTCTGATGAGAAATTTAGTCAGCAAAAAACATTATTATAATGTACTACAACAAACAATATCGCACATGAAATAAAATTAAAATTGCCGTTTAAGGATCGTATCTCAATTGCTCCATTTATTTCTTTTCTTTGCTTTGACATTTTCGTTCTCTTACATAATTACGAATACTCCTTTATCAATTACCCTTTATATATCTTTCAATCAGTAAAATGCCCACTCAACATCCACTATTTTTATATGTTCAATCAAATAAATTACCTTACATCCCTTCCAAAGCTCTTTCTGATAGCTGTTATTCAAATTTAGAACAACAAGCTTCACTGGTTGAAAACCATCTGGGAATGGGAATGGACTTCTTGCAGAATATCCGACGTCCCAATCAAAATAACGCAACTCCTTTATGTTTGAAACAATTTTATGTAACTGTGATGAATGATCAAGATCATGATCACGTTGATTACATTTTATGGCTTCAATCTTCACATTTTCCTGCGATAAAAAGGAATCAATGTATGGATTCAGTATCATTCACTGACATATATATTATATTATATAAAGTAATGTATATTTTGACAAGCTCAACATATTACCATTGTTGCATTCCCAAGACACATATTATTAATCTCTTCAATTTTCCAGATTCTTGTATGTTTTTCGGGATTGTTAGGAGATTCCCCTCTAACAATGTAATGTCCCATTTCTTGAACCAGATCATGCATATCAAACCTACCATCCACGATACTTATGAGAGCTTTTTGTCTAATCACCTCTATCCCTATTTCGGGATAAAAATCACAAGCTTCAAGTATCTCCATTGCATTATCTTTTGATTTCCTTCTCCAGAAACATGCAATATCCAAGAACAACTCTTTTTCAATATTTTTAAGTCCATCATAGCTAATTTTTAGCTTTTCTACAATTTCAGCTTCTGGAATATCATTTAGTCTATCCAAGGTACTTATCCACCCCTTCTTGTCTTTGTCGTATAGAAATGAACCTAAAACTTTAAGTGCCAATGGGAGCCCCACTACATAAGAAATCACATGCAATGAAAGTGTCTCATAATCATCTATAAAGACTTTTTCATTATATGCATATCTATTAAAGAGTTGCATCGCCTCGTCATTTGATAATAATGTTACATGACAAACCTCGTCTACTTTGTGTGTTTTTAACAAATGTTCATCTCTTGTTGTGATTATTATTCTGCTCCCACTACCAAACCAGTCATGTGATCCGGCTAACACTTGTAGTTGGTCAAGTTCATCGACGTCATCAAGAAGTACCAACACTCTTCTACGAGATAACATACTTTTTATCTTGCCTTTTCCTTGTACAATACTATCTACTTTTACTCCTGTTTTGGAAAGAGCTGATAAAAGATTTTCTTGCAACTTTTTTAAACCATATTTGCTTGATTCCTCCCGAATATTTTCAATAAAATGGTGACCTTCAAAATAGCAAGAGATTTCCGTGTAAAGAGAAGATGCAAGAGTAGTCTTACCACCGCCACCAACCCCCCATATTCCAACCATGCGCACACCATCCGAACCAACGTCTAATAGTGGTTTCAGATTTTCTAAGCGAGTCTTCATCCCAACAAGATCTTCTTTTGCTTCTAAATGTAAAGGGGACAATGTGTCCAAAATTGTATGAACAATTCCATTGATGACTTTTGATTCATGCCTGCAAATTGGATATATATCAATGATTAAGGTGTAAACACATTAATCATAAAGAGGTGATTTAACCCAAAAAACTGAAAGCCTGATCCTAAACCATTTTAGTGTTAAATGAAATAAAAAAAATTCAATATAAAAAGAAATCACAAAAAAAAGGCGATAGATCCACCAATCAAATAAAGTGACCTTGTAAGCACAAATAGGTTAACTAAAAGTAAAGTTAATTATCTCATGAGACTAAACACATTTATAAATATAATAACTATTAATTTATTCATATAATACAATTAAGAGTAAACTTTTGGTTAAACGACTTCATAGTTCCATGAAGCGAGCTTAAAGCATAGCTTTTATGTATAAAAATCAAGGTTGGAGAAGGCGCTACCTAGGCGGTGTCTAGGGATTAATCGGGAGTAATCGAACTATACGGATTGGAATTTTATATGTAAATTTTCAAAATTATATATATATTAACATATATATACAAAATTTATATAAAATATATAAAAATAATTATATTTTATAAATACTTCGAAGATTTTGATCAACTTTAATAGATTTTAGCCTTTTTGATTGATTTTATTCATAATTTGATTAATTTTGACCAAAATTTGACTTTTTTTAACCACTATTGACTGATTTTGGGGATTTTGACCGATTTCTGGCCGTATAGGCCCGCCTGGACCCGCTTAGCGCCTAGACAGCCTCATAGACCAAAATCGAGGCGCCTGAAGGCCGCCTAGCGCCTAGGCCGATTTTTACAACACTGATAAAAATACGTTAAGTATAATTAAAGACTCCACACAAAATATTATTAAAGAATCCAAACAAAAAGAAAAGGAAAGAGAAAAAGAAAATTACCCGTTGGCAATGTACTTGGGTTCCCATCCAGCAATGTTACTTGCATCAATTAGTGCGTTTTTCCATAATTGAGCTTTGTTAATGTTCTCTTTTTCTTGTTGTCCAAATGCTTCTCCAAAATCCCCCTTCTGTTTTCTCACATCCGAGGGGTCCACGTCATAGAAAACTGGCATAACGTTTAGCTCTCTCTCTTCTCTGCATTTCATAATATGTGCAAGTTCATCTAAACACCATGAAGAATCAGCATAGTTTTTGGAGAATATTATGATTGCAATCCGTGATTCTTCTATAGCTGTGAAGAGGGCTGGACGGATGGATTCACCCCGAGGAAGTTTCACATCGTCCTTGTAAGTGCCGATTAGGTGTCGTTCAAGAGCAGAGTAAAAGTGATCTACAAAGGTCTTACGGGTGTCTTCTCCTCTAAAACTAAGAAATACGTCATATTTATACGATCGAGAAGAAGAGGCCGGGTGATTTTTTGATAAAGAGGCCATTGATATTGAAGCTGTATAATTACTGTAAACCAAATGAAAAAAAGATTCATGTGATTTGTTTTGGTTACTTAATGAAATGATTAATACTGATGAGCTTTCGAGCAATATTATTAGATCATATATTTATGAGATTTTTATTCACAGTCTTCAAAAGAGCATTCACATTTGGTTTCTTAAAAATTTTGTGAGTGAGATTTGTATTATTTATGATGTGGTTGGAAGTGTTTGTAAGTGGAGGAGAGAGAAATATTTAAAAAGTTTTTTTGTTGATTTCCTAAATTTAGGAAAAAATTTTGAACATATGGTTTTAGTAGATGAGAGAGAAAAAGTAATAATGTTATTTCAATAGTTTTTTAAAGTGATTATGAGTGAATGACAGAGAAAATATAATGATAAATGTATAAAAAAATATTATTTAATTGCAAAACGTATAGATAAAGATAAGGAACCAAATGTGAATGCTCTAAGATGATTAAAGTTTAATATAAACAAGTGAAAAGCTTAACCGGTAAACTAATTTTTGGGAAAAAAGGATCTCTTACAATTCTCTATAGTTGAAACAAGACGACATTTTAATGTAACAACTGGAGAGGGAGACAATTATTCACTGAAGAACATAATTGAACATAAATTATTTTATTAACTAATTTGATCATAATTTATGAATTGATTATTGACCTAATTACCCGGATGGTCATGTGATTTGCTTAAATTTCAGTTTTAGTCCCTAAGATTGAGAAATTACATGTTTAGTCTAATAGTTTGAACAAATGTAACAGGTTTGGTCCATAGAGCGAATGTTAGTTAAGTTTTTTGTTAAATACTTTAAGATTGACTAAAATACCTTTATCTTTTTAAAATATCAAATTAAATATTTACATATGAACCCTTCTAAATTTTTGTACCCATTCGTCCCCATTTTTTTCTTCTCTCTAACTTTATAGAAGGAATTCATTCATCTTCTTCAGAAAAGGAGGATGATTCTGGCATTCAAGCCCACCTTTCATGAAAACAAAGAGCCAGAGTGAGTTCACAACAAGGAACAATGAGAAATAAAGAGATGAGGTGATTTGGCATCATCGCATCTCCAATCCCTCAATTTGGAGACTATCACCATCGCACCTCACACCATTGTTTCTTGGCCATTGTGAACCACTGTCGTAGGCACCACCGGCCAAATCCTGCTTCCCGTCTCCTAAATCTTCCAAGAGATCTCATATATGAACTACCATAGAGATATAGTCGGGTCGACTTATATTAGTGACTGAAAATCGGGATATAGAGAACTGGCCGGAAATGGAGATGAATTTTTGAATCCGGTTGCTAATTACTTGATTGCTGAATCGACTTCTATGATTTGATTGCTGAATCCACTCTAGAGACCAAACAAGTTACGTTTGTGCAAACTATTGGATCAAACCTGTAATTTTTTAATCCTAAGGACTAAAAACTGAAATTTAAGCAAACCACATGGACCATTCGTATATTTAAATCTTGATTATTTGGTGTTGTGCACAACTAATTGACAAAGTTGGTTTAAATTTTGAATTGACTGTTTATAGAGAACAATATACCTTATTTTTTTTTTATCAGCACAGGAGTGCCTCGGGGCTTCCTCCCGCTAGAAAGTCAAGTGACCCGACCAAATGGTCGAAGACCCGGTTTCCCGGGGACACCCTGACTGATCCTGACCCAGAAGAAAACCCACCTCTGGATGCATAGCACCCTGGGAAAACCTCCTGTTAGTTCAAGATTTGAACCCAGGACCTATTGGTCACTGAGGTCTACACCATCATCACCTGATGCCATTGGGCTAAGAGCTCTTTGGCGATTAGGGGTTTTCTTAGTTGGATGATTTCGAGCTAGAGGGTATGTTTAATTGTCTGTTTAACGATCCACTTGATAATGAACAGATGGAGAACGAACTACGACGTGGGAGCGAACCAAATGCAGATTTTCGTGTGTTGCAACTTCGAATTGAGGGTAGGGTTTTATTCTAAAGTGTTCGAGGATCGAAACCCTTTAGTTTTATAGGCTAACAACCGTAACACTATTTGGGTTGAGATCTTTGGTGGCAATTTTTGTTTGGTTTTGGGACGGTTTTTCATGATTTTCTTCCAAACTAACATTGGGTTTTTGTTAGGAACTTGATCCTTAGTGTTTTTGTACAAGAATCTTGTTCGATTATGCAAGATTTGGTCAAATCTTGGTTTTTTGGTGGCTATGGCGGTTGAGAGAACATAGAGGATGGAGCAGATTTCCAAATGTTAAATTTTCACCTAGAGACCTTTATGTCCCAACTTGTTGTCTTTTTCTATGAATTTCATTTAGAAGTTGTCACATTCTATCCTTTAAGTTTCCTTGTTAAACACATATGTAAATCTTTATAAAAGTTTTTGTTATAAATTAATTTCTATAGCTTCTATAATTTTTTAACAATGTATTATTATTATTACTATTATTATTATTATTATTATTATTATTATTTTAAAATTTTTTAAATAACGTTGGACCTTTATATAAACTTTGATTTATACAAAAGTTTAAATATTATTCTTTAAATGATATTTTTTAATTATAATAAACTTTCAAAGTTCACCATTTATTTAATTACCAGTGTGTGTATATATACATACATATATATGAATATGAATTATTATTATTTTAAAAATTTTTAAATAACGTTGGACCTTTATATAAACTTTGAATATGAATTTACTTTATTCGAGCACAAATATTTTGGTATTAATTGCTAAATTTTCGTGTTGTTGGCGGAAATCTCGCATGTATTACACAAAACAACTATGGCCTTTCTTGTAGTGTTAGTAGGTCTGCTTGATGAGTATAATGGATGTTGAGTTGAAAGACTCGGAGCTGTTATGGAGGATGAAACTGGAGCTGATGTCAATTTCGGTTGAGAAGACGTTTTCGCAAAAATTCCTTAGAAACAATAAGTTGATTGATTTTTAATGACGAAAAACACAGTTTTCCCCATGGTTGGAGCCAGATTGTTTTGGCAAAAATTAACAAGCTTAATTTTAAGTAAAACCAAATTAGTTAAGTGAGGTTATGTGATTGTATATTCTAAAAATCAATATAATATGCGTTTTGTAAATATATCCATAGGAATGCATAGGAATAGTTGAGAATATGTAAATGCAATATGTAAATAACACTAAGGATTTTTAGTAAGTAAAGCCTTTAATCTAGTAGGATTACCGGCATAAAACCCCGAACAAGTGACAAAAATATAACTTG
Source organism: Stevia rebaudiana (assembly GCA_009936405.2). Lineage (NCBI taxonomy): Eukaryota > Viridiplantae > Streptophyta > Magnoliopsida > Asterales > Asteraceae > Stevia > Stevia rebaudiana. The sequence goes on from WOUH02001445.1 coordinate 19,818, forward strand.
TCTAGTCAATCTTATAAAATGGTTTCGATGAGTACAATACAAAGCAAACGAGTGGTTGTATAACTAGTGTGATCGCAAGAAAATACTAAGTTTTGCAGAGAACGAGAGTAGAAGAGAGTAGAGAAATTGGTGTGTGTTCCTAAACAACCACTTGTTTCTTAAATACAAACAAATTACAACGATAACAAACTGATTATGCGAATAATCAGGAATCATAACGTCCACTTCTTCCATGACTTGGTCAGTATTTCATTTACTCCTCTTAACAGCATAATCCTCTTGTTGGTTAAAGATGTTGAGTCATTTCCATGTGATTAAATGATCGTGGTTAATTTTGTTAAGTAGTCGTTAACTTTACCGAACGTTAATCAGCTGGTCTTCCAAATATATTTTCAAGTATGTCTAAGAATATAACTCGTAGACACTTAATAATATCTGAACAAAATATAAGCATGATATTTGGAAATATCCGTAAATATGCTCATGTTATTTTCCCCAAATATATTGATTGAATCCAGCCCAAACAGTGACTCATTGGGATGTGTTTAGCCAGGCAACCAAAACAAATACGTGAGCTCTTGGCGGGGTGAAGCGGAAAATATTACTGATTACGAGGGGTCGGGGTGTTACAGGTGGTATCAGAGCCACTTCTTTTCCGTTCGGGATGTGGGGCAATACCTCATCAAGGACGATGAGTCCCTAAGGAGGGAGAGGGGGTGGGTGTGATTGTAACACCTATGAAAACCTTCCATAATGTGAATCGTG
>WOUH02001468.1:0-20575 GCA_009936405.2 Stevia rebaudiana
ATTTTTTGTTAAAAGCCTAGACTTAAAAAAGCTCACTATCTAGTTATTAACCTTAATAAAAATATAAAAAACTTAAATCATAAAATTAGGAAACAATCGTCAATCGTACAAGTTTACTCTTTAATTATTTAGTTTTGAACTTTGTTTTTTTTATGTAATGAGGTACTATTGTTTTGATTTGTGTTTTTATCTCACCGTTTAGTTTATGCATAATTAATTACTAAGTTATCCTTTGTATTTTTTTGTATTAATAAGCAAAAAAATATATATATAAAAATAACCGAAAATAACCGAAACCGAACCGGAACCGAAAAAATAACCGAATAACCGAAAACCGAACGGTTATTTAAATATAATAACCGATTACTTCGGTTATGGTTACGGTTTTAGCCAATAACCGAACCGAACCGAGCACACCCCTAGTTAAAGGTGTTTTATAATATCATTTTATTATGTTTACTTTATACACTTAACATTTAAAATATAAGACGAAGGTTCATTGGAGAACCATGAAAAAAGGGGGAACACTTATGAACCGTTCATTTTTAGTACAAAAAAAAAATAATCCAATACAAAAAAATTAATCCAGTATAAAAAAAAATTAATCCAGTACAAAAAAAAATAATGCAGTACAAAAAAATAATAATCCAGTACAAAAAAAATAATCCAGTACGGAAAAAAATAATTCAGTACAAAAAAATAATCCAGTACAAAAAAAAATGAACCAGTACAAAAAAAACAGTACAAAAAAAAATAATCCAGTAGAAAAAGAAATAATCTAACACAGAAAAAAATCAACGGCCCACAAGTGTTCCTCAGTTCCCTCTTTTTTTATGGTTTCTCAATGAACCTTTCTCTAAAATATAAACATCGTCATTCGAAGCTTGATTTAAAAGTTATGTTTTTTAAGAATAATTATGTTAATTTTTTAAATCACATGCTAAGCTTAACCTTATATTTATTTATTCTAAAATATTCTTTATTTATTCTAAAATATTTTAATTAAGAATGTTTGATTTTAATTTTATTTTAAAATAATATATGTTCGTTTGAATTCATGAATCATTCGAGAAAAATGCATATTCCTTAATGAATGGCCACTAACAAGATTTTTTTTTTCATTTAGTGTTCATGAACTGTTGTTAACTTTGATATTAAATTGAATGAACATCGTTCGTGTTTTTCCACGTTTACAAGTTACAACCCTAATAAAGAGCACAAATTTGAGCATTTCCGAAGTTCAAAATCAAGAAGACGAAGTAACAAATGTGAGCTTCATAGCTTGTTATTCTTTTTAGGTTTTTTAAATTTAGCCGAAGAACGTGTTATTTTGATATCCGGTTATAGTTTGTAAATGAAATTTTCCCGGCCATATGGTTTCTAAAATATATTTCTTTCTTTCCTAATATTACATTAGGCGGATCCAATACATATATGATTTTTGGTGCTAATCGTATGATGCAATCTGAACATGCCATATGCACAAAGGGCAAATGGTATAAACATCAAAATACGTTTTCAGAAAGAACCCATAATTAAACAAACTTTCACTTTTTTTAGATCGAATGACTTTTTAACGCTTTAATATTTTTTTTTTAATTTCACCATTAAACAAAGAATTTCATTATCTCTAATTCGAGTATAGTATTGATATGGTTTTTTTTTTTGCGCGGCCTGTAATTATGTACATGGTTCGTGATTTCGTGGTACGTGATTATACCCTTGTTCCGTAATTTATGTGTGTATTTTGGTCGTGGTCCGTGATTTCGTTGCACATGATTATACACTTGGTCCGTATTTTATGAGTTTATTTTGGTCGTCATCCGTGATTATACACATGTTCTGTGGCTTCGTGGTATGTGATTATTCACTTCGTTCATATTTTATTTGTTTTTTGGCCGTGGTCCGTAATTATGTACATGGTCCGTTATTAACACCCCTCAGTCCGTAATTATGTAAATGATGTTTCTGTCCTTTTAGGATACCTGATGCGTTATTTATGTTTATTTATCAGACATTAATTACGGTTTTGTCACCGCGTTAATATGAGTCCTCTATCAAACGAACGAACGGACCAAATTACATCTTACGATTATCACAGATTTCCTTATATGTATTTTAACCTCCCCTTGCTTTCTATGCTACTTTATAATATTTGCAAAATTCCATTGCTATTCAATTTATTTTGATTTAAAATTAAAAAAAAAACGTTTATTACTACTGGTGAAATTAAATATGCATGCACCTACTTGTAAATACACTATTTTTAGTATACACCGACCGGATTGACGCGTGTCGATATATCAGCAACGCCACATTCACCTTTAAAACCGAAAACGTGAGGAATTGTTTCATCGCGTTCACGTACTCTCGTTCTCAAATCATAACAAAGGGGATGCAGAAGAAGAAATCAAGTGTTTCAGGATCCCATTTCTGATCTTCATCGTTCGTATTTTGCTTACATTTCTCCTCAACTCAACTCAAATTCAAATGGGCAACTGCTTGGTAACGAGAAGAAATGGTAATTCCTCTTATATACTATACCATCTGCTGTTAATTCAAAGTTTGCATTACGATAAATCTGCGCATCTTAAGATTTCATATGTAATTACATGTATAAATTTAAAGAGTAAGTAATATGATTAACTGCTTACTTTCGAGTGATGACTGTGGTTAACTTCTTGTTGGGCTTGGGTTCTTATGAAATTTATTTGTTGTTAATATTTCGTTAAAACACGATCAGGGTTGACTCTCTGGATTGCTTTAGAAACCGATCCAAATAATTTCTGAAATTAATTTCATGCTATTGCTGAAATCTTCAGCATTCAATTGATTAAAGCAGTTCGACGAAACCAAAACACAAAACCTTTTATAATAAAAAAGTTCATACAAATGTACATAAACTTTCATACCCTATATATACATAACGAAAATATAGTATGAAAATGTCTCGAGTTGAGAAACCCCGTAAACTCTGAAAAATTCTCGAAAACTATAAGTTTAAAAAATTATTAAATTAAAAAAAAATGCTCACTTTAAAATACAATTTCGTCACTTTTTATAAAAAAAAAGTGTGAGTACTTTTTTTTTAATTTCAATAATTTTACGTTTTTTACATATGTTACAATTCTCTGAAATTTGTACCATATATTTAAAAAAAAACTACTCGGTGCTTTTTTATAATTTTTTCACCAAAAGTATAGATTTTAATATATAATTTATATAAAAATATAAAGTTATAAAAAATAATATTTCAAAAAACGTCGTCGTTATATGTGTTACAAAAAGTAGGTTTCGTGAGTTTCTCAACTCAAGTGGGTTTCGTAATTATACATCCTCTATATGTATGTATATATTTATAATAACCAAATATAATAATAATTATAAACAATTAAGAAATATTAAAAGCATAAATAATTAAAATAATAAATTTATTAATTAAGAATTCACTTTTTGAACTCTAGCCAAATTCGAGCTTAAAAAAGATATTAAAATTAAGTCACCTAAACTGAGCATAAAATGTTACATACGTTTAAATAAGGTTTACGTTTTAGATAAATTAATAACCTAATAGAGTAATATGTAATAATATAAATAAATCATCCTAAAATATAAATAAAATCATATTTTGTTTAATGAGAAAATAAGAAAATTGTTAGAATTAATTACACAGATGGTTTATGTGATTTTTATAAATTTCAGTTTTGATCCCCATGATTGAAAAATTACATGTTAGGTCTAATACTTTGTACATTTGTAGCACTTTTAGCTCAATAGTTTTCATATTTCTAGCACTTTTGGTCAAATAGTTTGCACATTTGTAAAGCTAATTGTTCCTATTTATAAAAAAAAATTAACCCACATGGACCAAAAGTGTTACAAATATGCAAACAAGTGGACCAAACCTGTAACTTTCAGCGTGAGAGACCAAACTGAAATTCATGCAAAACACATGGACTGTGCGTGTAATTAACTCTTGTAAAAATGTAAAGGTACAAATTAAAGGAAATTATTGGCATTTGTCCCAATAATATTCTGTGTACTTTCATTGAGAGGTCTCATGTTTAAGTCTTATTTAGAGCATAAAGTTTTAGGGTGAGCTTGGGGTTTTCTCACAAAGTGAGTTTTATCCTGAATTGGTGGGCGGGTCATCACGCTTTCAACGATTTCCTTGGTAGAAGGTTGATTTGTTTGTCATGACGAGACTAGGCAGCCACGCAACTCGCTGTAAAAAAACAAATAAATGAAATTGATTTTATCAAGGAAGAAATTTAAAGCGTTTTCTTTTTTCTCGTAAACACTAACAACATCAAAAAAACAACTAACAACATCAAAAAAACAATAAAATGTTTAGATGTTTAAAAGGGATCCATAATCTTGATTTCCTTTCTCCAAATAAACAACCAGCATCTTCTTATTCGCTAAAAGACCGAAACTAAAACAAGTGTCTTTTGCAGTGGTCACCGAAAAAAAAAAATTCAGATTTATGTTCTCTCATTTCCTTACTGTAACTACTATATCGTAACATTTTGAAGGGTACAAGTACTAAAATAGCTTTTTCCTTTAACTAAACTTTGGCCACCCGGAGGGTCAATGGACTCCCGGTCCCCTGTTGTTCCGCCCCCGCCCCTAGATTAAAGTGTTATCAACTACTATTAGTGTTTATGTCATTATTTTAAACTCTAGGTTGTATAAAAAAATTGTTTAAACACTTATTAGACAGTGTTAGGATTGGAGTTATCATAATCAATAACACCGGACTTTGTCGTCGATTCAAATTGGTGTCGGTTCAGTAGTATATAAACACAAGAAAAGTGTTGATGATCACATACATACAATGTGATATCTTGAACATAAATCAAAATTATGATGTTAATCATTCAAGTGTTTATTTTATGTTTATGCAATTATTAGGAGTTCGTGATTCTACAATTGTGGGAATCCCAAGTACTCTCAATGTTGCAAAAATTATCGTGGGTTGGCGATTAGTCGAGGATTAATCACTAGGAGGCCTAGGACCGATTCAAGTTTGGCTAATTAGCCAATTAATCTGCCAAGGAATAAAATTAAGAAAAATAGCTAAAATCGTAAAAAAACTGCCAAAAATCAGTCAAAAACCCATAAATATGGTCAAAATATTTGACTTATTTGGTAAATATAGTTATTTTTCTAACTTATATATAAATATTGTATATATAGAATTTGAAAAATTACATATAAATATTCTAATTAATTCCTAGTCCCCATTTTATCGTCTGACTAGCACCTAGCGACTTTTACAATCATGGTTAGAAAAGTGGTATTAGAGCATCAGGGTTTTGAAGTTTGATGATTTGGTTGGAGGCAACGAATGCTTTAAGTTTCTTGATTAAGGAGACATCGATCATGGTGATGAGGTATTAGAGCATCAAGGTTTTGAAGGTTGATGATCCGGTTGGAGGCAACGAAGGCTCAAAGTTTCTTGTTAAGGGAGGCTTCGATCATGGTGATGACTTCAATGTTTCTTGAAAGGATGGTATTGCAAAGATCAACCATAAGGGAAAGGGTTCAAAGCAAGTATGGGGAAGAGTTGAATCACCAAATGATTTGTAGGATTGAAGATTGTTGATCGTCAAATTCAAAAGGAAGGAACAAAAAAACTACTAATCTTGTTGTAGAGAAAATTGTCAAGAAGGCAAGAAACTTTTGAACAGAATCAAAGGTTGTAATATCTACTTGTAAAGGGGTACTCTTTGGTCAGGAAATGGTCGTGGTAGGCTAAAAAGAGAGATTGTCCAAAAATCAAAATGAAACGAATAGATTCGTTGCTACCACTTCCACGAAATTTGTCATATAACATGTCTTATCAAAGTGAGTTTCATTATTTTCCAAAACTATTGCAACGAGAAGATTATTTCGTTAAATGGAAGAAGATGGAGTAGATTAAGATTTGCGTCACGAAATACATTTTGCAAAAGAAACAAACAACTTTAAAGGCGTAGCTAGAAGATCTAGAAACAGATCCATATCGGTTTCATGAAGAAGATTGAAAAAGAATATGGGATTATGCTAATAAGGAAGATAGCATGTTAGTTGGTAATTTTATTTTTCCTAAAAATGATCTTCCCTTAGAAAGTTGTATAAGCTTTCTTAATATTTGAAAATTCATAAATTTTTCACAACCCATAAGGTTGCTTTTCAAGTAGATTGTAACATAAATGAAATAATTCGCAAAAGATTATATTCGAATCGTGAGAAATGATTTGTTTCTTGAATGCTTAGATGATGGGACTGATATTGATTTGTTTTATATATACTTGTATGTATATTCGCAAGGAGGCTACATAATATTGTTCATGGAGCACAAATGGGAACTCATTGCAGTGAAGTTAGGCTATTTGATGAATGTTTCTAAGAATTTTGAACATGTGTAAATTAAGTATATGGATTTACTAGTATGGTATAACCAGATTATGAAGAAAAAGGTTGAAGTTGATGGAGATGAACCCATGCAAAGTGGTGAGGCAACCAAAACAAATGAAAGAAAAGAAGTTTAAATGCGATAAGAGGTTTTATACCGAGATGCTGTTCAATGCAAGAAGTTGTTAATGATGAAGCAATGTTGGAGAGCAATATGTGGAAGAGGATCAAAAGGAAAAGATTGGAGAACAATACGTGAGGATCAAAATGCAAGTGATGAAGATCCGAAGGTATATGAAAAATTCATTCTCGAAGAGAATGAAGATATTGAAGTTTGACTAGTTTTAAGGCAAGAGTGGGTTTTTCAACCACCCGGCCCAATTCAACTTGCTCTTACGGTTTCTATTAGCATACCATAAAAACAAAAAGTTTTCAATCGAATCATAAAAAAATATTTCTTCCTAATTATACTTATTATTGAAAACCGCCTCATTTTTTAATTTCTACATGATACACCATGTTGTGAAAATAATAGCTTCCAACGTTTGCTTAATCTCTTTGAACGAAGCCGTCAAGATCCAATTGATAAGATCAATAGGACATGGGAGACAAATATTACCATTCGGATATAACGCTCGAAACCTTAACCGCAATATAACAATCACCAAAAACATGTGTTGTTGTTTCAAAATCCAAACCATGAGGACCAAACACTGAAGTAACGTCCTCCCTTATTATCCAAGTTAACCCGAGTAGGATTCCTATCAATAAGAACTCTCCAAGCTAAAATGTTAACTTTCCTTAGAATGAAACGTTTTCATAAAGTAGCTCGTATCCTAATTGGAAGAATATATTTATTGATCCGCACTCGAAATTGTTAATCAGTTGAAAAGACGTCAAGATCTAACGTGCAAATCCATGCATCATTCTCTAAATAAAGCAAAACCATTCTTTAGGTGCATGAAATCAGAGAATTGAGCGGATGCACTACACCACGAATAAGCCGCCTCCATCTCCACAAACCAATATCACCCCCACCCATTGATAATGAATAGAACAAATCTTTACCGTTTCTAAGGCAAAAAGACAAGGAAACCTCTCTTTGAACCGAGAATTACCCAACCAGATATCCATCCAAAACGAAGTCAAATGCTCATCATCCACTTTTCTCCTGATTGAAGAAAAAAAGGATCATTGCTCTATCATGTAAAGAACCAAAAGATTTTACAATTTGTTGCCATACTCCATTCCTTGTACAACTAGAACTATGAAACTTTATCCCATGAATAGCCTAAATAATGTTGACCCATGGTTATGTAAAAACCCCCATCTCCATTTTAGAAAAAAGGACATGATCAAGCGTGTAAAAACTACCAATACCTAATCCCCCTTTCACCTTTCACGCCAATACCAAATTCCAATTGATCTAATGCATCATCTGCAAATAGTAAATGAGATCGTATATTAACTTCCGATCCAATATTCTCCCGTAGAAAGGCACTTGCATCCACAAGATCCTAAATCATAAGATGTAATCCTTCGATAGCAAGAATGAATAGAAAATGCGATACATGGTTCCCATGTATCAACCCTCTCTATAACTCGACCTCCTTGGAGGGATTTTGTTAACCAGTACAGAAGATCTTGCCAGTTGAAGACAATCCCGAATCCAAGAAATTGATTTGATCTCAACAGTCATGAAGATCATGATTTTCAACAATAATATCTTCTTGTTTTTTTCTTGCACAGATCCACCACAATAAGTGGACAATCCAAAATTTGACAACCTTTTATGAATGTCAACTGCTCTTTGCTAACCACATAATCCACCAGTTTGGCTAATCTATTCGCCATCAGCTTTTATATATTCTTATATTGCATTCAGATCAAGCTAATACGACCAAAATTCATCACAATAAACTTTGGCTATCAGATTTAGGGATCAAAGTAATAATTACAGAATTACACCCAATTGGAATTACCGAGTCATCAAAAAAGCTTATTAACAAATACATAATATCCGTATGTAACATCTCCCTATACCTTTTGACAAAAGCAAAGTAAACACATCCGACCCCAGGGATATATCACTACCACAAGACCGCACCATGAGCTTTAATTCTAATCAACCGTGCCTCCAAACCCACTAACTCAGATACATATATCGCCGATTATAATTAGGACTCTGAGTTTTAATCTCTGCTCCCTTAGAATTCGAATACTTTTCCGGGAAGAATACAAAAAAAGAATCCTCGACTCTATCCGGCTCATCTACCAAACCCTATCGACCGTCACTCTACGAACTGCTAATTGAAGTCTCTTTTTTATTCACTGTCCCATGAAAAAGCGTAGACTTTTCATCCGCCTCAATAGCCCAATTAATTTTAGCCTTTTGAGAAAAATCTAACGACATTATTTTTTTCAATCTCTACGAATTTTCTCAATCCGTCGAGAGCTTGATTATTCACATTACCATGGTGAAGCAACCAATCACATTAGACAATCTTGTTTTTCCATTCCATTTCCACCCCATCATTTTGAGTTTTACGATTTTCATTCCAATTTTATTGCAAATTTCAAATGCTTCATCTTTTTTTTAATCGAATCCAAGCATTCGGGACTTGTTCCCCAAAATCCTCTTAGTTTCCATGAATTTATGATGAGCCGATCAAGGCCCTCCAACTGTAGCCAGGAATTATACAACTTTAAAGGAATGAGCCCATAATCATTCGACTTTTGATTTAACAATATAAGCCTGTGATCCGAAATATAAGTTCTGAAACCGTAGCCGAAAGGGAAGGAAAAACTTCCAAAGTCTCTTTAGAAATAAGAAACCTATCCAACTTACTCATCTTCTTAGAATTACAATCCATCCTTGTGTGTCTAAAAACACTCATAGGCAAGTCAAATAAACCACTCCGACCGATTAATGAATTCATTAAAATGATCAGCATTAGATTGACAAAAGACAGGCCCCACCCTCTTTGATCGGTTTCTTAAAAACTTAAAGTCACCAAAAAGAAAATAATTACCAGGTGTCGGGCCATAAAAGACGGAATAGAAGACCATAGCGCCACTTTATCCACTTCCTCAACGTTAGCCGTAAAGCATTTTCACTTCAAAAAAGACCAAACTCCTTCCAGAGTAACAAATTTCCCCCAAGCCTTTTGTATTGTCAACCATAAAAGTGACCCACATGGGTGTTTGGATATAGAAGAAGACTCCCTTTTTCACTTCAACCTCTATGTTAATCTTATCATTCTCCCCCTCCTTTAGGGTTGGAGTTACGTTTATCAGTAACACCTTAACATGGCGTCGTTTCAAATTGGTGTCGCTTTGGTAGTATGTATATGTAGAAACCAAACAAAAGTGTCGATGATCACATATAGACAATTCAATCATCTTGAACATGCATATGCCAAAACTATGTTCTTGTTGAACATTCAAGTGTTTTATTTTACGTTAAGTCGTATATCAAAAAAAATGTTCTAGTTAATCATTCAAGTGTTCTATTTTACGTTTATTAATTAGTTTGTTTCTAAGATTCCAAGAGATTCACTAGGCAACAGCTGAACTATAATCATTTTTTTCTCAATCAAGGAATTTATTGCTGGCTACACATGTGAGAAAATTGATTGTTTTTATTAGGCATTTACTATCTTGATATAGATATGTATAGTATTGAATTTGACAAAACACATGAAATTGGATATTTTTTGTACTGAGATGTGGTGAGAGTTTCACACACTAAAACATATTATGTTGTCATGCACGGATACATGGAGTATTCATAGGCATCGATTGTCCTTCCTTTAAATTCTCCATTCCAACATGTTGAGATACTTGAGGTAGATGGATTTGATATGTTTATCCATATCCTCATTGATTTGTTTGTTTATTTCTTTATCCACGCGGAATTGATTTGCATGTGGAGACACTAAAACAATTTTTTTCCGTCATGGAGGGATACAGAGTATTTATATGTATCGATTGGCCTTAAAACGAAACAACAGTTCCTGATTTGCCGCAAAACTAAGCGACGTTTGAATACCTTAAAGGCTTAAATGGCGTTGTTTTACATATATTAAATAAGGATGAATGGAATCAAAGATGAATTTGCAGTGAAATATGAAATAGACTAAAGACACGGCATGTATTCGAACACAACACAAATAACTACCTTAACTGCCATCATTAACTACCATGTCCACGGGTCTACTAACTTTCCTTGGCCCGCTTTCTAGACCCATATTGATTACATGATTTATACTAAATATAGGAATGACACATTTTTAACCCAAATTACCCATTTTCCCTTTTCACCATAATCTTGTTCAACAACATAAACAAAGACTATACATATTAAATGATTTTTATGTGCGGAGTTTAATTATCTTTCATATATTAGGAACCCAATGAATTATCACCAAAAGAACCAGTGAGTATTCTAGCTAGCTATAAACATATTACTTGAACAATCTTCCATTGATTGATACTAATTGATTTATATCCCCTTTTTTAGTAAACTTCATTACTTTACAACAAACTAACCTTAGTTCTCATTTGGTTTAGAAAAAGGAATTCTTTTAGATTGCCGTAAGAAAAGTATCCGATCTGGTGAGATTATTATGGTTCACAACCGTTATATGCATTCAATCCATCGGAATGATAGGCACTTATAGCAATGTTTACAAATGCATCATATATATTGACATTCGCTGAAATATCGAAAACATGCTTTTTCGTATGATAAATTCCATTTCTTTTAATATTTCATGAATATTATTTTAGGAGGGCCGAACGATATCAAAATATGCGGTTCCACAATGCTTGCATGTCCTTTACAGCTTCCACCACAACATAGCTCTACGAACGCTCAAAATGAGTCGATTCCAACGGATGGAGAGGACGCTCAAAATGATCAGTCAATTTCAATACATGGTAACGCCCAAAATGATCAGTCAATTCCAACGCATGGCAACGCTCAAAATAATCAGTTGATTCAAACGCATGGAAACGCTCAAAATGATCAATTAATTTCAACGCTAGAAAATGCTCAAAATGATCAGATAATTCCAACCCATGGAAAGGCTCAAAATGATCAGTTAAATCCAACGCATGAAAACGCAATATTGTTCTTTCGACATTTGAAAGTGTTCTCATATTACGAGATCATGATTGCGACCAGATATTTTTGTTACGATGATCATGTAGGAGAAGGTAGTTTTGCCTGCATATACAAAGGATGGCTCAACAAGCAAACCCTTCGACCATTGATTGGATCCGGACCTGGAATTACTATTGCGGTCAAGTCTCTTAATCCCACAAGTTTTCAAGGCCATAAGGAGTGGATGGTATGTATTTTCTCTTATACTATAATTTTTTCTTTATTTATGGTAGTTGTTTTAACTTCTAATTAGTTGAAGTTGTATTTGATTTTGCAGTCGGAAATTACTTGTCTTACTCGACTTGATCATCCAAATCTAGTAAACCTTATTGGTTTCTGTTTTGACAGCCAAAGTAGGGCCTTGGTATATGAATTTATGCCTCAAGGAAGCTTGGAGGATCATCTTTTTAAATGTACGTCTAAGTTTAGAATTTGATTCCTGATGTATGTATATATACCTTATAAGTCATGAAGTTTTCATTTTTGGCTCATTTTTCTGTTTATTCCATTTGTCCATGCATATATGTCCCATTATTTCAGGGAGTAATCAGCCTCTTTCATGGGAACTAAGAGTTAAAGTGGCGGTGGAGGCTGCTCGGGGGCTCTTATTCTTGCATGAATCCAAATCAAAAATTGCATACCGTGTTTTTAGTTCTTCTAAAATCCTGCTAGATATGGTATACATATTATATATATACCACATGATCGATTTACTTACTCATCACTATTATCATGATCTTTTTTCATATATACTAAATTAACTTTTGAGTTTTTAGGACTATAACGCAAAGCTCACAGGCTATGGGTTTGCAAAAGCTAATCCAACTAATGATCTGACTCATGTAATTACTCAACTCATGGAGTCGCAAGGCTATATCGCGCCTGAATATATAGCTACAGGTTCATTTCAGTACTTCTTAATTTCCTCTTGATTTATCTATTTTAATATAAAAAGGGATCAAGAGTCCCTTAATTAACACTTGTATGACATAATGTCACCATTAATGTAAACAGGTATACCTACAACAAAAAGTGACGTGTATAGCTTTGGAGTAGGGGTGTTGGAACTCATTACAGGGCGACGTGCGATTGATGATAAACGGCGTGGTGAAAAGCGTGCTTTACTGGAATGGGTAACGTCTCAACTATGGGAACCAAATAGAATCACGAGGATCATGGACATAAACCTAGAAGGGCAATACTCACGAAAAGAGGCGTTTGCGATTGCAAGTCTCGCCCTACAATGTTGTCATCCAGATGCCAAGTATCGGCCCCACATGTCTGACGCACTATCCGATCTAGAAAAGATACCTTCTTCTCGTGGGACCCGTATGTCAACTTCAAGGTCAAAAATTACTAAAGATGGGCCCAGCAGTTCTGGTTGTCACGAAATTCATGAAGTTGGTTCAGATGAGGTGCCCTTGGACCGCAAGGTTACTATTGATGCCTGATCATTATAGATAGATTGGGTTTCAAGGTGTTGATATATATATATATATACAATGAATATTATAGTCGAACTTTATACTATAAACTTGGAATAAGCTTGAGATATATTCAAGTATGATCATATAGACTTTTTAATTAGCGGTTTTACTTATTTGGTAGTTTTCCTCTTTCTCATATAGCTTCCTCTGTCTGCACCAATTCCTGATGATGGTTTTGTTAATAGCTAGTTGTGGTTGCATCAACTTTCGATATTTTCATGCAACCGCAATTTCTTCACCTAATCGTCATGGCACCTGGCCTAGACACAGTGCGCCAACAATCCATAACACGCAACGGATGTTTGGTGCTTTCATGACACTCGTAACTAAATTACCCATGAAACTTTAAACAATTATCTTATCTAAACTATATGCCAACTTGTTAATTATAAAGTAATTTTATTCCACAAAGAAACTATAATACAATTAGAGTCATTAAATCATTAATAAATGAATTTTTTTTAGCATGATTAAATTGCTTTTATTTTCAAACATAATTGGAAAGTACGTAATTAATTTTAATCATAAACTAATTCGAGATTAATGAGTCTTTATTATTCTAAAAAGTGCTTTGACTATAATTAGGTGAATTTCACCAGCTTTTTATTTAATAAATAGAATTTAAAGGTCACATGATAATCCTGTTATTGAAATTGATCCTATTTATACATGCAATATAGACATATTAATAGTTGCACATATTTATATATATAGATCGTTTTCCAAGATATTTTTCTCCAAAAGAATAAGAAAAACAATGCCTATGTATAATTCCAGTTGCGGTGCATGGGAGGCCAGCAATGATATCCTTCCGGCGGATCTTGTGGCGGAGCCACAACCAAACTCCAGTCGTATCTTCTTCATCAGAATGACGGTGGAGTTAAAAAACCTTAACCATTCCAATGGTGGTCCACATACCACCCGAACCGTCAAAGAGTTGTCTGTCCCTGTGGATGAAGTTAGCGGACTCACCAGGGAATCATGGGACTTGATCCGTGATGAGCTAACCCAGATGGGTTCACAGGCGACAGCCGTTGGGGAGGCGATCCTCCAGCTCACATGTTGTGCATTGCTGATGATGAAAGATCCAGTCAACAAAGGGCGGTTTGTGCTTCCAATGGAAGCTCTTGTTACTTGTGTTGCACAAGAACAAGAAGCTGAGGTGGGATCAGTGGCTAGAATGAATTCTATGTGAACCAAACTGTGGAATGGGTTACATTAATTGTTGTGGTGAAATAAATCTTTTGAAGTAGAGGAAATCACGATGCAAATGTTTTTTGGCAATCTGTTATAAAGATTTATGACTAATGTTAGTTTTCACCATTGTAATTTCTTCATTAATAAATTATGTCTTTATTAAATTTTTTGTATTTATTTTGGCGAAATGAAGTATACGGGATCAGATGATATATACATTTGTGATTACACTTAAAGGGGGTCTACATAATATATATTAACCCAAAAACCCTTTCACATCGAAACAACCCGCTTTAACTTCACTAAATAAACCAAAGAGCATATAGCTTAGTGCTAGCCTTTTGATTTCTTTTAAGATGTCTTGGGTTTGAATTTGGACCAAGGCATTCTGTTGATGGGAGGTTAGGGGGTTTACCTAGTTGTTGGTTCCTCTTGAGATGAGCTCGGGCTAGTCTCTGAGCATCAAACGCAAGTGGATGGTTGAAATCCTATCTTACCTAACTGACTCGACGTCGCTTAAAAAATACCAAATAACGAACCATACATCCATTTATTACTTTCGTAATATTGGTAGGTAACTATTACAATCATAAGTAATGAAACATGCTTGTTTCATCATTAAATATAAAAATATGGCCACCCTCGATATTAATTGGGTGCAACACTTGAACAAGGAGGTCGAGAGAACACTTGAGTTGCAAGGCAAGAAACTCAGATAGGTACCTTGAGCAGATGCTCGATGGTTGATCGAGTCGCAGTTGGGGTTAAGCTAGGACACTTGGTAATTTAGTCTTGGTCGGGTGCATCTTGAGAGAATTGTTGGGTTCGTTATCGAGTACGGACATATCACAAGTCGGTGATAAATGTCGGCCCGTTTAACTCTTAGGGATAATTAGGGTTAGATGACGTGTTCATCAAGTTGGGTGTCTCTAGAAATATGTTAACTGAATTAGTGTTATTTATATAAGAGATCACAAATTATAATTAAGTTTTTTGTTAGTTTTCCCTTGATTATAATATAAAGTGAACACGTGCCTTCACAAATTATATTAGATTATGACTCGAATCCAAGTCAAGTTTAATTCTTATTTGTTTAAGTAACTGAGTCGCTTTACGTTACATGTATTTGAGTAAACATATAATGCTTGGAGAGCAAGTTTAGAATTAATTAGTATAGCTGTATAAATAGACGTGTTGGGGTCTTGATAGTAGTAATCTTTTTAAAGATTTTATTAATTATAAAGAGTCACACCAGTTCGTGGAGTTTATGTTTTTTCTTTGGCTTGAAGTCTTGTAGCTACAACTTAAAGTTTTGTAGAGATCCTCCTGTAAATCCCAGATACCCCATTCGATCAACAAGCTTTAATTTTATAAATATCATAAAACCCCAAACAAATCACACCAACAAATCTCCTACAAAGCCAACCAAAACAAGCCTAAAAGCACAATCAATCCATCATGAACCAATTTTGGTTTCAATCTTGTAATCTCTGCAACCAGTCACCACTACATCACCGCCGCCACTCAGCATGGTTTACTTTCACTGAAATAGCACAAAAGAAAAACACATTATTAGGATCAAATATCACATTTGTTTGGTTTACTCGTTCAAGATTATTTAAACTCAAATCACTCTCGACACCAAAATCCGTGCAGCGCTCTAGTTGCACAAAGATTTTTCGGTTATTTGGCTCAATGGTATTCAATGATTTTGACTAAGGTGAAAGTCATGGATTCGAAACCCGGTCAGGTGTGTCATACGGTTTACTGCTTGACAGGTTTCCTCATGAACAACCATATTTAATCTCGCTATGGTGTTTTGGTAGCGGTTGTGTACACAACGCACTGGATTCAATTCGCGTAGCAGGCTATGAAGAGGTATACCGTTAAAGCCCAATTTCGTTGTTAAAAAAAATTAAGATATTACGTACCACTGCCATCTCTTGACAACTGGAGAGATCTATCATTCTTAATTTTTCCAGTTGTTTTAGCCATTGGTGAAACTGAAATATTAGCATTCATCGAAGAAGGCAGAGAATATCTTCGAGTTAAATTATCAAAGTTTTCAGGCACATCTTGGCTTCTTAGTTTAGCTTTAGCAGATATCGTTGCCGCCATGTAACCCGGAACCGACCGCTTTTTCTCCGATGGTTCCTCATTCTCCGGCGACTCCTGTTTTACCGGAACACAAATTACTCGTCTCAGTTTCTTCCTTTCATCAACAGTTGCATCTTCTTTTTCATTTTTGTTAATTATCACTGTTTCTGCTTCAATCACCATGAGTTGTTCTGGATCTGGTGTTGTATTGTGAATGCTAGCATTTGTTCTCGGCAAAACAGAGTTGTTGACTTTTCTTAGATTGCGTTTGACCCTCTCGAGAACAAGTTCTGGAGTCTCTTCGATGCAATTCACAGGTTCGTGTGAAGAAACCGTCTTAAAATTCCGTATTGGCTTATCAAATTCAGAAGCGATATTTGTTACTGAAGATCTACGGATGTGCGATTTTGGGGTTTTTGATCGATCACCGGATTTTGGGTTTGGAAGAAGATGTTGATGCCAACATTGGGATGCAGACCATCGATCCAGCCAGCTGAAAACTGAATTTGATTCATTTGAAGCGTATTGGAAGTGAAGAGGCAATGGAGTAGAAGATGAAGCAAGAATCTGAATCAACATTTATGAAAAATTAAAAAATGAAAGCATTTAAACATTTACAGGCATTAATTGATAAATAAACTCTTACCTTTTGAGCAAATCCATTTGAAGATAGCTTTAGTATCTGCATAGATCTGTTGACTCCAATTGACCCCTATGCAAATATTTACAAATAGAGTAATTTTATAATCAGGATCAAGATGATTAATCTGACAGTAACTAATTGGTAAGAACAAGATTTGATTAATTACCATGCGAATTAACGGATTGCATCGCTTTCGCACTTGAACACCAATATTCGAATTTCTAATCTTTCTACCACGAGCAACCGCTTGAAGTTTGACAATTATGAACATACAGTAAAGAGTTGAAATCGCTTGTCGTCTCACCAAATGCCCACGAATAACTGCTTGCAATCTTATGATTCCTTTAAGTTTCTGAAACGTTCTACGAGCCTGAACAAATGGAAACTGTATATTCAAGAAACTGCCACTAAAATGTTACTAGAGTGTCCAAATTACAGACTGAAGCATTAACAAATTACCAAATAGCCCCTTATAGCAGTTTGCAAGTCTATAACTGCTTCTTCTTCTCTGGTTTGATCTGAATCACTTTGTGCATTTAGTTCTGGTATTGCTGATGATATGCATACTACATCTTGTGAATTATTACGTTGTATGATCTCTTCTGTTTTTGATTCAGTTCTTTGATCTAAGGATCCCACTGGTACAATATCTCTTTTCTTTGGTTACATCAAGAAACTAAAGTTATGACTCAACTAAATATGTTTATATGTTTTGCAGTGTAAAAAGTAATATCTAACTTATTCTTACCTCAACCAAAAACGGATTTTGTTTAGGATATTTTGATCTTGATGATTTCTTCCCAAAGATTAGAGCTTTCATCCATCTTCCTGGCGATTTACCCATTGCTACAGGTTTGTAATTGAGATTAATAAAAAGCTTGATTAAGCTTCACCCATGTTTATTCCCTTCAATTAGAGGTATCCATTTTTTAAGCAATAATATCCCATTGATATGTAACACAAAACAATAAAAATGTATCAATAATAGTTAATCTAATCTGAATTTTACTTGAATGTAACAGTTCACACATACACAATGCGGGACCATAATTTCTATGTTACAATTAAGGGTAATTATAAGTTTCTCTTCTCTATGAACTTTAATAAAGATGTATTTTTTTGTTTTTAAACGGCATCAGTCCACTTATTTATTACTTAAGCCTGTCATAACACCTGTGTGAATCAAACCCAAGATCGAGAGGTCTAACTTACGTTTTATTATAAAATTTAGAAACTAATAAAATAAAAACAAAAAAAAGGAGTAGAAAATCCATTGATCTTACGACTCACCTGATGTCCTTCAAAACAGTAAACTGAAACGTACATGTACAACAAAAAGATTAAATTTCTAGTAAACGATACATGAGAAGATCAACGAAAAAGTACGAAACAATATACCATTCCGTAAGAAAAGCTTGAATTCACACCTACTAAAATGAATGAGGTGGTTTTATATTAAGAGGCGTTGATATAAATAAGTAGGCGATGATGATGGATTGTAATTGACGGTGGAGAAGAGTAGCTTAGGAGTGAGAGTAAAGAGATTCCCCGTGCGATTCCCGCATCGTGGAGATTTTTTGTCAGATGTAGAGTCCTCGTGGTTTCTATATATTGTGGGCCTGGACCAGTATCTTAGCAGATTAGTTTCATTCCTTTCAAGTGTTGAAGCAACATATGATATATATATATATATATATGCCAACATTTCGGGATCTTTTTTTTAAACCAAGTTTGGTTTGTTAAGAAAGTTAGAACTGGGTTTAGTGAAATTTGATTTCAGGTTTTACCCTGTTTGAGGATATGAATATTGTAATCTATTGTAGCCCCTCGGGTGTGAAATTGATACCGGAACGGGTATGTTTAGTATAGGGTAATGAAATGAACGAGGTAATGAAATGGTAATGATCAAATTCATTGACGTGTTTAGTTAGCAGTTGTAATGAAATTAATCATTACTTCATATTGTTTGGTAGACAAAAAAAAAAAGAGTGAAATACAATATATAGGTCGGGTCATGGTTTTGGTCATTATTCGGATTATGGATCGACTCGTGGTTTAGGTCATGCCTAGGGTCATGTTTTGGGTTTTGGGTCGTTTGTCGACTCATGGTTCGAGCCGTGGGTCAGCTTATGTGTTCAGCTCAAGGGTGAGGTCATGGTTCTAGCCATTGTTCGAATCACGGTTCAGGTTCTGGGTTGGGCCATAGGTCTGTTCATTGGTCGGGTTATGTGTTCAGCTTATGGGTTAGGTCATAAGTTAGGTCATGGTTTTGGTCGTGGCTCGCATCATGTGTCGAATCATGGCTCTGATCATGTCTTGGGTCATGGGTCCGGTCACTGTTTGGATCATAGGGTGGGGTAATGGGTAAAGTCATGGGTCGGGTCATGGTTTTGATCATGGGTCGGGTCATTGTTTGGATCATAGGTTGTGTAATGGGTAAAGTCATAGGTCGGGTCATGGTTTCGATCTTGGGTCGGGTAATGAGTCGAGTCATGGGTTTGAATGTTTGATCATTGATCGGAACATTCCTTCAACGAAAGCAAATGAGAAAAAACACTTATCCCTTGAGGAAGGAAAATCATTAAAGTTGAAGAAATCACATTCCTTAGACCACACGGTATACATTGTCAAAGGGGGCGAGATGCCTACCTGGCCACCCAAAAACGCACCAAAAACGGCCCAACACCACCCCTATGGGTGTTGCCCATTCTCACGTGGTTGGAACCACGGGCGTTGTGCTTTGGGTGCCTTTTTTGTTTTTTTGTTTTTCTTCCAGCCAATCTCATTAAAACAATTCACCCTCTTACCAATTATAATACACCATCTCACCCTCTAACTTTTCACACACCCACCACAATGCATTTCCTTCAAAAACATCTCCAAGTGGTTGTCCACGTGACGCCTACGTGATACAACCACCCACACTTCCAACAATAACGCATACCCATAGTCTTATGTAATGATACATTTCAAGATTTCAAGATTTCATTCATAAGTGTAACACATTTTTTCAATTTCAACGTAATAATTATATTTCATTAAGACCGGCCCAATAGTGTTAAAAATAAGGTAGGCTTTGGGCCTCTGGCCCCCAACTTCTGGAAAAAAAATCGATTATGCTGGATTTAGTTTGAGGAATAGGGGAAGATGCAAGAAAGAAGAGGCGATTTTGGGGCCGTCCTCAGCTTCGATTTTGGAAAACTTTGAACAAAGAAATAGAGGGGAAGACACAGGGAACGAAGGGACGATTTTGGCCTCTGAACCGACCTTCGATTTTGGTTTCTGATTTTTAATGGTTAGCTTCGTGAACCGAGCTTCAATTTCAGCGTTTTAAACGTATCTGATTGCTATTCAACTCGTTCCACTCCAATCGGTTCCATTCAAGCCTTTTAACTCCATATTGGTATTTTCTTCTGCAATCTTTATTACACGCATATATATATTACTTTTGTTAGTTTCCAGTTCATACTCCATAGTTGCTATAAAAGATTTATTCATAGTTGACTTACAGATTTCTATTTCATAGTTGCTATTTTCAGATTGTTATTTTCATATTTATTAGGTAAATAGGTAATTTTGTTGACT
>WOUH02001489.1:0-20572 GCA_009936405.2 Stevia rebaudiana
AAAGAATTCCGACTGTTGATATGTCTTCTTCATCAATGAATTCCAACTGTTGATATGCTTTCCTCATCAATGGTCACTTATTCACGTTAACTATAAATAGTCGATTCATAGGTAGAGAAAAGGACTCACGCATTCACAGATTTCTCAGAGAATAGAAAAACGTCTGTAATTCGGATACTGATTGTATTGTGATTCTATATTACGTGAAATAGAAAGCTTTGATTATATATACATTAGTTTTCTGTTTCTTCAAATATTAAAGGAGGAATCGAAATTTAAAATCAGCATGCATTCGAAAAAATCAAGTCCAAGCATAGAAGAAAGAGAAAAAAGTTGGATAATGATTAAATTGTTGTGCTCATTTTTATTGGTTTGATTGTTTTCTTAATCAAAGTAGCGAGATGTTATTTAAGGATTTTAATTTTGCTTACCTCATAATCAGCAATGCAAGCAACATCTTTTGATTTACCTTGTTCTTATGTAATATGTTGCTGACATACTTCATATCTAATAAAAATGTAACAATCTGTCACGTGTCATCTCCTATTAAATTATAAGACACTTGGCAGATGATTGTTTCACAAAATCTTTCATATATAATAAATAAATAACCTTAAAGACACATTTGGCATCATATTAGCATATATATATTTTTTATTTTCCCATCTCTCTCTCTCAATCAATTATTATTATATATTATTTTAAATTATCAATTATGAATATAAATTATTGATATATATGCCAATAATATGATATTGATATAAATTAGTTATTATGATTCTAGATAAACTTATTTTTATTTAAAGTTCTTTTTATCTAATTATCTAAAAATTATAAAGTTTAAAATATTTTCATTAAAATATTAAAAAAATAAAGAATAATTATAGTATTTTTTTTTGACCAATTTAGCAAAAATATATATAATGTAATTAAATACTTGGATACATTTTTAAAAACATAACTTTCTTTTTTACGCATGCAACATTATATTATTTAACCCGTGTAATACACAAGATTCTAACCTAGTCTTCTATAAATTAACATAATCTTATAAACATTTAATAAATTAAATTTAATAAGTACACAATTATGAAACATAAATTTCAATTTATTTTCAAACTTTTTTTAAAAGACTCGATTTTAGGGATTCTAATATCTTAATCATACGAGATAGACAATAAATGTAGTACACTGTTTACTAGACAATTTATTTTTTAACTTTCCTTCGAAAACCCTGTCAATTGTATTCTATTTTTTTTTATTTGGTGCAAAACGTGTAGTTCCGGACACGCTAACCGGCCCACGCCAGAACGCCCCTGGTCCATCACGTGAGAGGTAAATCAGCCTAACTCAGCGGCAAGGCGATTGGCGTTGCGGATCGGATTCGAACACGCGACCTTTCGCTATCTGGTGCAAGTCATACGCCCCCTTAACCAACTGTACTTTATTTATATTTGTTTAATCTACCTAGATTGCGTAGTAATATTAATTTTAATACACAACCGTGTAGACACGGGTCAATAGGCTAGTCATATATATACATATGGTCTATGTGTTGCTATTATAAATCAACATGTTACATAATTTTGTTATTTATAATAATACTCTGGTTATTAGGGTGACGGAAGTACTACCCTAACTCCCCTCAAGTACCGTCATGAAATACCAATCAAATAATGTGACATATCAAATACCCTAACTCCCATTAGACCACAATAATTGATGACAGCATTACCTTAATACCCTAACTCATTTTTATTTTTTTGAATTTGCTTTTTTAAATTAAAATTTAAAAACTAAAACATTTAAAATAAAATTAAAACATTACATTTTACACAAATACTAAATTAAAGAAATAAATAAAACATTACATAATTAAAGAAATAAAATACATTTTATAAAAAAATGGTGAATATTTTTTAGAGTAGAATGGGTATATTTATAAAAATGATGAAGAATTTTGGGAGTGGAATGGTATGAAATGGTTGAGAATTTTGGTATCAAAACTTTGGGTTCTATTACTACTCTTATGAATGTTTCTTAACTACGCTGGGCTGATATACATGCTTTGTTTGTAGAAAGGTTTTGAAATAATGCCATGCCGATATAATGACAGAAGTTTATTTGTTTATAATCTTAGAACGATTATACTACCTTGAGGCTAAACTTATGTTGGAATTTATATGTTATTAAGACCAAACTAGAATGATGTTTTCAAAAGAAAAAGGTTTAATTTGATCTTATGAGATTAAACAAAGAATTGTTTTGAAATAAGGGTTTAGTGTTTAAACATATAAAGGATATGAAGGGATATAATCTAAATAATTGCTTAAACCATGAACGACCATGGCAATAATTTAGATTAGGATTAACCCTGCATGACCTGGCCAATCATTTAAAAAGGATTTCGTAAAGATAGAGTTTATTTGGTTTTGTAAACCTTGTCTAACAAGGGCAACCATTTAACTATTGTAAATTGTTTGATCAGTAATGTGGATGAAATAATTATTAGTCCTAAATTACTGAATCACATATGCGTATTTGTCCACGAACACTGGTGAACTTAAATTGATATATATATATATATATATGGACTTAAAATATATATATATGATGTGATATGATCCAAATTGATGATTGTAGTGTGTTTAGATGTCTAATATGAGGATTAAACACAAATAAAATTGGTTGATTTCAACAAATTGGTTAATTTGAAGGGTTTTATGAACTCACTTTAATTTTCTAGATTCTTCATGTGATGATGTTTGGATAATATGAATGTTGATTCATGGTTAGAATAAGTTTAATTGAATAGGAAATTTGTTAATTTCATGTTTGGATGTAATTTGAAAATTAAGGTTCTTTGTGAAGAACACGAATTTGGGGATTTTTGATGTGATGTTAGTTTGATGAAAATGATGATTAATAGTAACTATGAACATGTTTTAGTAATTGGATTCATGTTAAACAAAGTAGATTTGATCGGAAAATTAAAGTAAGCTTTTAAAAAATGTAACTTTCAAATTAGGGTTCATATGTTTGAATTGGATATGATAATTGTTGGATACATGTTTAAACTATGTTTGGAACAATTTTGTATGATCGATTTGACGTTTTTGATCATTTTGACAAATTAGGGTTTTTAAGTCAAAAAGTCAAATTAGGGGTTTTGCGATTTACAATTGTATGATGATGTAGGTGTTAATCATTGATGGAATATGTGTCTAAATGATGTTATGCATGTATTTTGATGATTATTTGGTGTTGATGATAACCTAGTTCATAACTTACTAAATTCGGAAACTTTGTTCGTAGGTTAGATACTAGATTGGTAATGTGACATACTGAATATGAAGTTATATTAAGGTTGTTTAGGTACTTGCATGATAGTAGTTACATGTTTGAATTATTTATTGAAACTATGCGTCTATGTGTTATGTAAGTTGATAAGATGACATGTAGATTATGTTAGTTGACATGCAAGGTCAATGGATCAACTGGTTGACTAATTGGTCAATAGTTGACTATTTGGTCAATAGTTGACTTTTTGGTCAATAGTTGTCTGGACTTTCCATTTATTAAAACCATCTATTTTAGGAAACTTTCTAGTTAATGATAGTCCCTTTAGTACAATAATTTAAACAACGTAAATGAACAAACAAAGGACGTGTAGTCAAGTCAAAGGGTAAAAATGTAACTTTTACAAAAAATAAACAATCACTTGGATTTGTATAACACAATTGGTCTTACAGACCAACAAAAACACAAACTCATTCAAGTATGTATGCTTAGGTATTCTCTAGCCGTTGGCTAATAAGATTTTGTAGCATCACATAGCTGTTGAGGTGAGTCTCACGGACCCTCGTTTTAAATTCTTTCCTTTTGGGGGAAAAACATGCTCATGCTAAACTATCTTAGGACATATATATATATCCTTCTATAGTCTCGTGTGAACTTAGCTGAGAATACACCTTATAAGTCCTTTACTTTAATTTGTATACCGTTTAATTGTGTGTGAACTAGCAAGGTGATCTAGATAGTACTATTTGGTTTGACAACCACTCGGAGGACTGGAGGTCGTGCCAGGTACTAGTGTATGGACTCTTTTTATCAATGTCATAAGAACATTGATATAAGCCTGTGAACTCACCAACCCTTTTGGTTGACACTTTTTAGTATGTTTCTAAGGTTGCTAAGTTATTCAAGACACGAGGACTAGGAGTTGCTTGGTGTCGCATGCTTTGTCTTTTCAAAACAATTATTTATGTTTTAGTTTAAGTGTGATAGACTTACATTTACATTTTATGCTTCTGCTACTACATTATTGTTTTAGCTTATATGCTTCCGCAAACTTTTAAAACTACTAACTCTGATTTATATCTTTAAAAATGTATGTCATGTTGAATGTCAACGTATGTTTTGAATATCAGATAGAGCATTCAATATGACCGATGACTCAGATCTAGGCAGTCGTGTTCACGCCTCCATTTGTGATGTTATTTGAGATGGAAATTTGGGGGTGTGACAGCTGCCTTCCCCCATTGTCTATCACAAACAATCGTAATGAGCTAGGACAAATAACTCCAAGTGCTAATGTGTTTTTACAAGTTTAACATGTTTGACCAAGTTTAACTATGTTGACTGTTATTGACCAAACCTAACCAAGTTGACAAAGATGACCAAGTTTGACCTGACGACACGTTGGTGACCCGTTTAGTGAAATACTGTTTATTTATGTAACTTTAAACATAACATGTAAGGATAATTCTTTAGAATACACACATGATTCTAAATCAAGTTTAGATAGCAGTAAAATTTACTTATATAGAAATGTGTGAACACATGGCATGAATTATACAACTCAAATTCCTAAACATGTTTCTATATGCACATAACATATATGCAATCATACTAGTACATCAAACATGCCTAAAACATAAACTTGCAATTTCATATACAATAAATTTTCCAATTTACAACAAGTTTACATACAAGTTAAGTATTTCATCAACAAGTCTTATAATAACCATATTAGTAGAGGTTTTAAAAAGATTTGGTACTTATGCTTAATTTGGTTTGATTGATTGGGCAAACGGAAAAACAAGCGAAACCAGGATTTAAATGGAGAAATTGTGAAATTTCGTTCCTGACACACCTCGTGCTCAATCTGATTTAACCATGAGTTGTAACCACTTGTTTCTTGTTGTATAGCTTATAATGAGCTAAAATCGTTTTATCACCCTAATCTAGATGAAGCGTAACCTTTGATTATGATTATGATGTTTTAATTAGTTAGACAAATGGTAGACTTTTGATTATCTTTGATGAAAAATACAGTGTTATGATAATTGATTGTTTTGATAATTGATTAAAGATTAAGGGTTAATTGGTTTGGGAAACTAACTTTTGGTGCTTGAAAAGTAAAAGTCATCTAACCAAACTGTATTATCCATAAATGTGAAAATAAGTTGTATTTATGGTGCTTGAAAAGTAAAAGAAAGTCATCTAAGCAAGTTGTATTCTCAAAGAGATAATTAATTAACTAAAACTATTTCTCTGTGTTACGACCCTAACGAGCGACACTTGTTATAATCTACTTCTCCTTAGTCGTCACAGTCTTTCGGCAGCATAACGGGGCACGTAACTAAATGTTTTGAGGGAGAAAGTTATTAGTTAAGTAGTCCAACTGTTTTACCTACATAAATCAATTTTAAAGAGAGTTATCTTGTTAATGCCATTTAATTTTCCAAGGAATTGTTATGCCCACTTACTCTAACGAGAGGTTTCCCTAATCTTAAATCTATCTTATTTTCTTACTTTTTTTATCCTAGATAATTCGATGGGGACATGCATTCAGGATTTTCCAAAGGATTATTAGAAAAGTAGACACGATTCTATATTCGGTAGTAGGTGTACCACACAACAGTAAATTAAGGTTAGGTGGACTCGGGGTTGGGATAGTGATCATCTTATCATTTGAAATCCTTGAATCATTTACTTGCTTTATTTAATTATAAAAAATAAAAGAAAAGGAAATCAGCATCTAAGGACTTTCTTAAACTCTAGTTAAGTATCGAAAAAGATTTAGTACTTAAACACCAGTGTCCACGGATTGATATATACTCGGTTCTTATCAAAACTATATTACAAACATTACGGGGTATACTTGCTTTTTATTTGCGTTTTAGCTTGGGTGAAAGCTATTATAAAACTCGATATTATGTGAAGAAACTTCTAGTAAAAATAATTGTATGAACAAAACATATCAATCATATTACTAACTCATAATCAATGTTTACTTATATCTAAAACATCATATTGCAACTATTGTCAAAATAAAGTTTCCATTTTTAGTAACTAATGAGCACACCTTGTTTTCAACAACAATGTTTCCAAACTCCTTTATTTATTTATAACATGGCATACCAAGTCACAAAGAACCATCAGACCCGAATAAATCATCAGGTAGAAAAGTATCATAAATTAAAGTTTCCATAAATGGAAAATCAATCACAAAACATGGATTTTTCCACAAAAAGACATGCGTGACAGATTATATGTGTGATATTCATGTAGGCATAACTTGTTGTGTACTTGTTAAAAACAATCAATTCTTGATGTCGTGGAAAATATTGGATGTTAGCTAAATGCTCCATTTTGTTTTGTAATTTTTAGAGTCCCTCCGAGGACGACTCCCATACAATTCTTACGAGAGCTGGAGAAGCGTCTACGAGTCAAGCATTGTATATACATATAACTGCTTGCTACCTACGCTTCGTCATCCATTCCAAGTTTAGAAACCTAGGGAATAGTATCCCGATCAAAGAGCTGACGAAGGGTTGTATGCAAACAGATTCTCAAATGGACAGGTGGCCACTTGAATATTTATAGAATATTAACTGTTGTTGAAAAAATAAAAAAATAATAATTTTAGATAGCAAACTCAATTTTGTATACACTATAAAATTTTTTACAATCCCTTTAGATGGTCAACCAAATTCAGGAAATCATGGTAAAGTGGTGAACGAAACCTTCATAAGGAGGTGGATACATACCCAATCAAGACGTGTTTTGTATGGACGCGCAACTCGTAAGGTGAAAACAAAACAGTGAGGGCGATGGTGGTACGTCCCGGCCAAAGAGGACAATATCTTGATGCTGCTAACCCGAAGAGTCACAAATGGTATTAGAGCAAGGGGCTGGACTGGTGTGCCAACGAGGATGCTGGGCTCCGTAAGGGGGGTGGATTGTAATATCCCAGATCAGTTGGGTAGGAGAACAAAACCTTTTTTTATAAGGAGGTGGATTACTTTCCCTATCAAGACATGTTTTTCCTGGGTGAGCAACTCGTCGGGTGAAAACAAAACCGTGAGGGAGATGGTGGTATGTTCCGGCCAAAGTGGATAATATCTTGGTGAGGCCGACTCAGAATGTTACATTTGTTGCTGTTCTATCATGTTGGCTTAGTTGTATTGACTTGTCTGAGTCAATTATGTTGCATGTGATACGTAGACTTGGTGTTTGTTGATCTTGTGGTTGCTAGACGTAATATACCCCAAGGATGAAATTTAATGGTGATGATTTGCATGTATGTTGCTTTTGATACCGAGAGGTGATTTAGTATCGGTCGTCTAGGTCTAGATAGTTGTGAATAGGTGAGACTGGAAGGTAAACTGAAGCCTAGTTAACTTGGTCCTTAGTAATTTTGAATCGAAACCGAGGATTAGTAATTACTCCTTAGTATATTGAACTAGTGAGACTGAAAGGTAATCTAGGTAGTGAATATCAACCATAGGCGAAGTGATACTAGGTGACTATGGGCTTATCGTACACTTCTTACAAAACCTTAGTTAACTTAATAATTGAAGTCGGTGTCTAGTCAATTGTCCAATTATGTGTATGCGTGTTTATGATTGTATGCTTATAATCTAAGTAACTATCTTTTGCCATAATATGACTTACAACCTGTTTATTTGTTTCATCCGCTTTTGTTTTGCAATCTGAATTTAATTGGATTGGGTTATTTGTCAAACCCCCCATTTAATACGATTAATAATTACGTAATTAGGAATAGTTAATTTAAAGTATCGAACTTAGAGTCTTTGAGTTGACGCTCGATATTATCATGTATTGCTACGCCGTGACCAGTACACTTGTCGTAACGTGTGGTTAGTCATAGTATGAGTTTATAAAAAGTTTATATTGTTTAGTTTTTCCATAGCAAACTACGAATGAATTAAGAACCTTTAATTGGTGAAATGATAAAATGAAAATCTATTTGAGTTCAGTAAACCTTAAAAAGTCATATCTAAAATTATTAATCACAGAAGTGCCTGTTTACATGTGTTTTTTTCACTTAAAAGAAACAAATAAATGGCAAGTACTTTTTATAAAAAAATAACACGAAAGCACATTTTTTTTGAACTTCGGTAGAATTTTACATATGTAGCATAAGCTTTTACATACGTAATTTATATCCATTAAAAAAAACATTATTACGATCTACTAGATGCTTTTTTAAATATGTTTTACCAAAATATATAAAAATGTAAACTTTATTTAAAAAAATAAGAATTAAAATGTTTTTAAATATATAAAATATGGGTTTCATGAGTCTTTTCAAACATCATTGAATTTTTGTTAAATTCACCCTTTTATGTACATATATTCACACATGGGATGTATAAGCAAGAAACTCAATCAAGAAATTCACTCCCACCCAAAAAATTATGGAAATCATGTATTTATATATGTAACAACGTAATTTATTTTTATTTCATTTTTTAACTATACATTCAATTTAAAAAAATGACTTTTAGTATAAAATGATTTTTATAAAAAATGTCATTTTTAGTAAAATACAGATATGTTACATATGTAACATGTCTAAACATCCATAAATTACATATGAAAATGTTTTTTGCTCAGATTTAAAAAAAAAAAAATTCTTGAGCACTTTTTTCTATTTTTTTTATAGAAAGAGACGAAAATAAGTATAAAATCTACCATATTTAAAAGATTATATATTAAAGATTTTTCATATGGGTTTATATGAGTTTTAAGTTTTCTAAATGAAATTGGTTTTCCATTTTATCCATACCCTATACACACACACACATGTATATATATACATATTAGATGCATGCATTATGTGAACCTAATCTTAATTTAAACAAAAAAAACTCCATGTATATCCTCCATTTTTCAATTTGGGCCCTACATTTTAAAATGTAACACATTTTTTGCATGTAATACATTTGTTATATCTTAAATGAAGGGCCCAGATTGATTAACCCATGTATTACTTATCAAAGAATGGTCCATATTGAGTTTTATTAAATCTTTAAAATTATGTTCACATTAAGGTTTCATAAGAAACCTTCATTTAAATGAAAAACTTAGAAAATAGCTCACAATCATTACTACTCAAATTATTACATATGTGTACATTGTATGAATTACACGTATGATCTAGTTACTTATATATACGTAATTTCGTAAATTCAAAAAAAGTTACATTTTTTTTATTACATTTATAATTAAATTATAACTAAATGTCTTACATAAAAAAATTAATAAAATTCATTGACTTAAATACATATATATGTGTGTTTGCATTTTTAAACATTCTCCAAATTTAAAAGTTTTCTGATGATGATGCCTCTCCTATGTATATATATCTTTGCATTTGTCTTTGTCCTTTAATGTGACTAAAAGGGCATAAAAAAGAGACTTTTCTATCTTGCATGTGGTGATAGTAGTGTGTTAGAATGACTTGTTGCTTCAAACAAAAGTAAAGATTTTGTGGATTGTATCCCACTAAAACACAAATTATGCAATCAATTCTAATCCTATATTTTATTGCACTCGTTAATATTTTTTCCAAACTCCCAATTTACTAAATCGTTTTGAAAAAAACGTTTTTATTATTTATTTATGCAATTAAAGTGAGATGTACTTTACAAGATCAGGTATTATAAAAAAAAAGTATATTCAAATAACTAATTGGTAAATAAAATATTTATGTAAATAATTTGAATATCTTAACCAATCAATTAAGCTATAACATAGTTTTCAAAGAAGGCACTGTGCCAAATAAATGAAAAAAATTATGGAGGTAATCAAAGCTTGAGATTTTTTTAGGTTAAAGTTAAATCCAACATAGGTTGCTTAGAATGGAGGAGTTGTAGTAGATTTTTTGTTTTCATGATTTGTTGTACGGCTTAACATATAGGTAGAGTTTGGTATCCATGAATGATGACTGGAATGAAATGAGTCATTACGTTGGAATAAAGTAAAACATGTTTGGTTACACTTATGAATGAAATATATCATTATTTAAGGAATGTGATTCCTTCTCTTTTAATGATTTTCATTCTTTGGAGAAGGGGTATTTGTTGTCATTCCTTACCTTGAAGGAATGACCCGATCAATGATTCAACCCATGACTTGACCCCGTACCCGACCAATGATTAAAACCATGACGTGACCCATTACCCAACCCATGACCTGATCTATGACTCGAACCATAACCTGACCCATTACCCAACCAATGATCCAAACCATGACCCGACCCATGACTCGAACCATAACCCGACTCATGACCTAACCTATGACACACGACCCACGACCCAAACCATGACTCGACCCACAACCTTAAAACATGAACCAACCCATGAGTTGAACCATGACCCAAACCACGACCCAATCCATGATCTGAACAATGACCAAAACCATGACCCGACCTAAATTGTATTTCATTCCTTCATATTTTTCTTTTTACAAAACATTATAAAGTAATGATTTATTTCATTAGAACTTGTAACCAAACATAACTATGAAATGATAATGATCTATTTCATTCCATTCCATTGTTCATTCCATTTACTCATCCATTTCATTCCCTTATCTATTCTATTACCTCAAACAAAACAGACCCGTAGCATTTGTTTGTTTTGTAATAATATGATGCATTTCAAAAAAACTTTATAGAAAATTTCATAGATGAAATGATTTTGTTTATAATAAACTACCATTATTAGTTTGATTTTCAATATAAAAAGTTTTTATTACGAACAATATTTGACCTATGGCTTTGTGGTGGGAAGATCATCAACGCACGTTGGTTTCATGCAGTTTTGCGCTCGAAACCTCTTTTCCTTCATTTCTCTTTTTTAATTACCCACGATAAATCTAAGAAGAGAGCCTCACTATTTGTGTTTCTTGTTTTTTCACGATAAATAAAACAAGAGAGAACACTTTTTATTTAACAAATCACCCACGCACACCATCAGTTCACCTTTAATTTTTATTATAAATTTTAGCCTAGTTTAACTAACTAAATAAATATAACAAAAATGTTTCATATGAAATAATTATATACCGATGTTGAGGTTGTGATTTTGATGAAAAATTATTTAAAACTAAGGGAGGACATAAAGCAAAGAATAAATTGCCGTTTGCTTTCCTGAGGTTTCACCAATTATCCATTTGGATACAAAGTTTTCATTTTCATCCATTATGGGTCAGCTGTTTGCATTTTCTATCCGTTTCAGTCCAAATTACTAACGTAGTTAGATTTTTCTGTTAAATGTTCTTAAAAAGACGAAAATACCCCGATGTACTTAAAAGACTTAAAAGTTCTAGCAAAAAATAAAACCATCTTAAAACTTTAAGGATTAAAAATGTAAATATCAATCTTTTCTTCCCAAAACCCACCCCATTCATTCGTCTCACCGTCACCCCTTTGATAACCAGATCTGAATCTTTTCTTCACTAAACCATCCATTCGTCTTCCTCCCTTACTCCACAGAATTAAATCAGTCAGTCTTGATAACAACCCAAAATTAAATGGTCCTTTGAGATTGTTCGTGTACGCAACAAATTCGACCAATGAATTGAGCTGACCGAACGATTATGGAATTGATCCGGAAATCTTGTTATTGCATATGTTCAAATGACTCAGATGATTCAGCTTCCATCGAACTGATTGTTGTTTAAGTAAATCATCTCTGTTTGTTTTCTTTTTCGATCAATCAAAATAGGTGAATAGATGATCGACGTCGAAGTGCCGATCAAAAATAAAGAATTACGTGTTCCTAATTACCTTAATTAGATAGGGCAAATAGGGTGTCGAACCACGAAGAGTTAGTGGTTAGTGATATAGTTAAATTGATTGCAAATGTTTGACATAATGTAAAATTTATCTTTGGATTGATTGATTGATTATTAAACAACTAGAGTGATTAAACAATAAGATTAAAATGCAATCATCACCAAGGTTTAGAATGGGAAGCACTACATATGATTTGG
The DNA here is from genome assembly GCA_009936405.2 of Stevia rebaudiana. NCBI lineage: Eukaryota > Viridiplantae > Streptophyta > Magnoliopsida > Asterales > Asteraceae > Stevia > Stevia rebaudiana. The sequence continues at coordinate 12,313 of WOUH02001489.1, forward strand.
ATAGTTCATGACACTAGTGACTACATAGACATAGCCTTGTTCAACATACAAAAGGATGGATAATTGTGGGACTAAGTAATCTAGCAACGGATGGTTAACGATTTCAAACCGATAATGGACCTATGCGAGATGATATCATCACAACAATCAACACACGAATATACCTTAACACAACATTAGATGATTAACGATTCAAGACCGATGATTGACTAACACTATATCAAAGTAGATGCATATGTCTTCATTACACAATTGCATACCAAACACATAAAATCAACATAGAATGTAGTTAAAAACCAACAAACAAGCATCATTCATGTCTAGAAACAAGAAAACCAAACCAAATATGTCTACTAACCCAAATCCAACACCTGGTGATGACCACGGGTTAAATTAGCCACACATGTTCATGATTACAACTTCAATTTGATGTTTTCGAATGATGAAATAAGATGAAGAGAATTGTCTTTGTCACTTTAGAACTTCGTCCTCCTTGTTTCTCTACTCTATAGGGCCGAATCCCTTTCAAAAAATGGCTTAGAAACCACTTTAAACTCGTAAAAACCACCTAGAAACCGTCCAAAACTGACCCTGGCGCCCAGTGCGGCGGTCCTGTGATCGGGTGCGGCGCTTAGTGCGGCGCTCAGTGACAAAAACGCCACTATGTTCTGGATTGCGCCCCCTGGTGTGTCAGGCTAGTGCGGCGGTGCTGATTTCTCTCCTCTTTTTCATTGTCTTGTCAAATCCTTGTGCTTTTGTTTCTAATCTTTAAACTCATCTTTTATGATGCTTTTAAGATCATTTCCCTACACAAATAAATCACACAAGGTAGCAATTTGTATGCAAAAATAACACTAAGATCAATCAATAAAACACCATTTAAGCATACTTATTTAACACACATCAGTTATTTCCTTTAAAAGCTTGTGTGTCCCGTTATCAATTTGTGCGTAGTGATCACCACACGAGGAGGCGTTGCGTGGGCTCAATACAATTTAGATAAAAACCAGTAACGGATCCTAGAAATTTGGTGTGTGAGGACCAAAAACAAGTTGAAAGCTGGTTGGTAAATACGGGTTGGTTAAAACGGATCTTTCACGTGTTGGTTAAACAATACCCAAATTTTACATATAATAATAGTTAAAAAAAAAAAAACTCGTTTGGCTAACCCATATAAATGAACTCATAAGTAAAATATCAATTCATTAGTAAAATTCTGTAAAGTAAAACTAATTAGATGTCTTTTAACTTAACTTGGTTAACACGTTCAAATTTAAGTAAATGCAATAATTTTTAGAAAGTAAACCAAAAACATTTGGTGAATTTATGGAAAACTCGAATTGTGACTGAGTGGGCTAAAACAAAGCCCATGTAGTACCCCCTCATTATTGGGCCAAAATGAGAAAATCACCATCACCATCAACATTTGCATTTTGTAGTGTGATCAGGCTATCAGGACTGTTTAGGCTTTGTGCTTCGTGGATTTCAGTTGCAAGAAATAAGCAAGGGCCTTGGTTAATTTTGTCTTAAAATTATTATGTTTTTGGATTTGCTAGGTTATTCTCATCAGGAGACTTCTCACCCACTGAAGAATTAATAAATGATCAAAAAGCAAATAAAAAAGCATGTCACAATGATATATTTGGATTATATTGATATGAAAATGAGCTTTAAGAAAACAAAAGTGAACCTAAAAATAAAAGATGTAAACAGACAATATTTGACTCGATAATCAATTCAGTATCAGAGATAATATCTGAAATTTAAGAAAGTCTTATACTTAAACCAGAAAAACTTATTATATCTAACGGGCTGTTTGACAACTTCTGAATAAGTAAGTGCTAAACCCGTAAGAGGTCTGAATCATTATGTGACAATATAATGTTTAACCGTTCAGAGACATATGTCTGACCAATTCAGATATCAGGTCTTAACCATTTAGACTTTGTATAAAATGCTTAACCATTCGAGGCAAATGTCTGAATCATGCAGAAATCTGCTCGCGAAACAAACAGTCTGAACCATTAAGTGTTGAACCAGTAAGATGTCTAAACCATTAATTAAGAGCTCTGTTAAGAGGTAAAGAAACCTCTCCTAAAACTAATTATATGTATTATTGTAAGAATATAAAATTAAAAGTATGGAAGTTTGGAGATTGTGTTCATCTACGTTTAAAGTTTAGAAGTTACTCCTCGTTCTTTTTGTGTGTGTAAATATATATAATGAAATGAAATTTGTGAAACCCACGTTCATTCATGTGCCATACTGCCATCCTTTAACAAACAAGAAGGCTTAAAAATCAACGCATTGGGTTTGTGAATTATGACTCGTAAGATTACTAGGTAAATCTTTCCAGATATTCGATCCGTTGAAGATGAATAGAGATACGAAGGTTCCTGATTCACGTTTTTAATCTATTTATTCAGATTCTGTATTTGTACTTTTATTTTATTCTATTTTGATTCTCTGTTTACAAGTACGTGATTGTATTTAAACAAGACAGTATGAACAGATATTTAAACAAGACAGTATGAACAGAATCTTTTCGCCTTCGTTTTTTATTTCACGAATTTTACATGATTCTCCCAAAGTTTAATTATTGAATACAATTATTATATAAATAACCACGCTCGGAGCGGGGGAGAATGGGGGTGATACATGTTCTAAGGGTGTTTTATTTAGCCTTAATATCCATTGCTGTAAAAAAAACTAACCACGAATAACCATTCAATATAATAATCAATAGTAAGGGCGAGGGGAGACTACTACCCTAACTACCCCATGTACGGTAATCAACTACCAATTACAGGATGTCACCTGTCAAGTACCCAACTCCCTTTAAACTAATCCAATTGATGGCGATACTACCCTAATACCCTAGCTCATTTTTTTTTTTTTTTTGAATTCTCTCTTTTAAATTTAAATTTAAAACTAAAACATTTCATTAACTAAAGCATTAAAATTTAAACTAAATATTACATTAAAATAAAGTATAAAATAATTACATCAAATAAAATAATAAGAAAACTAAGGGTATACGGTTACAATGCGCCACACACGGAGAATGGTAAACTTATGCCCTCCTCCCTTTCGTATCGCGATTTCGCCCTCTCTAAAATGTCATTTTCGCTCCACTCGAGTTGACGGTTAGCGTTGATTTCTTCGTAACTTGTAAACTTTCCACTTTTAAATCTCATATCCACTCACTTACGAGCTAGTTGTTGGATCGTACGTTGTTTCATACCAGCACCGTGATACATGTTGCTAATCCGCTGCTAAGTTTCATTAAAGTTCGAGGGTTTATCATCATCGGACTAAGATATTGAAAGTCATAGCTAACATTTTTCTCCTCCTCGTCGTTGCATGCGGGAGGGAGAACAACTGGTAAATAATTTTCTTTCATGAGAAAACTTTTAGAGATAAAGGAGAGTTTATTTTTTTGTTATTGAGTTTTTGAGAGATGAGAAAGTAGTGAGAAATGAGATATAATAAGTGAATATTTATAGAGTAAGATTTTTGGGAAATAGGTTTATTTATAAAAAAAGAATTTTATAAAATGTCGTCTAACGGCTATTTTTTTTACCATTGAAAATCATCGAATCATCTACCCTAATCGGTTATGCATACCAGAATCATCTACCCTATCGGGGTACCCACATTAATGACGGCGGTGTACCCGATAGAGTTCACGTCTAACCGATACCTTACCCGAGGGTATTCCGTTCACTCTAACTTTGTATGACAATAACTTGTCCCTATGCTTTTATCACTTTTGTCGCTTCAGATCCTTAGGAGACTTTTTTTCGTTTTTTTTTAAATTATTGTGATACTGTAGTTTGCATTTCATTGTCCTTTCGATCCAAATGACTAACTTCGTTCAAAAGGTTTGTCAAATCCATGATAACCTACTTAACTTTCAGACAAGTTAAAGTTTTTTGTTTCTATGCTTCCAGACACTTAAATCAAATAAATGTTTGGCACTTTAATGGCTATAAATTATGGTTTGGGGTTTTAAAATTATTCATCACAAACTTTTCATATATACATTCCTTAAATTTAGTTGGTAATTATACAAATTAAAGAAAAGTCAAATTTAAAATTTAAATAGAGAATGTTGCGTTTTTCGTCTATGAGATTTGCAAGGCTTAACAGTTTCAGCCCACATTTAACAATTTAGTCCCTAGGTTTTTGTCATTAAAAGAAACTGTTAAGATTTGAAACGTCAGAGAGAGAAACTGTTAAGACTTAAAACTTTAGGGACAAAAATTTCTAAGACTTGAAACGTTAGAAGCGGTTTCTTTTAATGGTATACTGAAACTGTTAAATATTGTAAACATCAGGGATAACAACTATAGTCTACTTTTTTAAATCTATAAGATAACTATTTAATTAGATATTAACAAATTTAAATTATTTTAAAGTTTAAATCCATTTTATAATTTAAAATAAAATAAGAGATATCAAAAAATATTAATTAAATTTTGATGTTGACATGTAACATTATTTGAAATCATTTATTAAAGTTAGATAATTAATTACAAAAGGTAGTCCAAATATGTATCCGGTACTCATATCTAACTCTTTTTCCAATTGACCGTTCGTGGCAAAGTTGTCTACCAATAGATAATCACCCGTAGAGTAGTTGTCTTCCAGTAGATAATCCGTATCGTACTAGCCTTATATTAGTGGTTGTAATACAATCAGTTGCAAATTCCGTTAGGTGGTCAATTGCGTTCGCCTCTTAATTTCACTTTTGCGGTTTTGGTTGTTGCACAACCAGGAGAAGGTTTGGTTCTTGAATAACTGAAGGGAGGAGGGTTTGGTTCTTGTACATGAAAGTTAAGATGTTTCTTGTTTATAATCAATCTGCCATTAACAAAGTGAATAAAAGTTGAGAAATATATTAAGGTGCTAGTTACATATTTATAAGCGTTGTAACAATACTATTTCGTGTCTTGTGTATTATCTATTTTCTTTTTGAACTTCAAATTTATACTACAACTCTTAAATTACACCAGTAATTCACCCACTGCTTGGGATTGAACCCAATACATGCAATTTAAGTAGGTTAGTCTGCAGAAGTAGAGTTAGATGCGTTTTATCTATTTAACCAACAATATTTTAAACAATTATTTGATATGTATGATAATTTAGAAATTTGTATTTGATATGTATGATATTAATGTGTATTTGTTACGCATGGGAAAACTTGAAAAAAAGGAGAAAGATAAAAATTTCTAGAAGACCGTGATGATTTGTCGTCGTCACTATAGGTTTTCAGGTGTTTTGAAAATTTTCAACACGCTGTAACACCCTTTATTATTTCGTTGTTGAAGACTTGACTCGTTTGACTCGTTTTAGTGAGCTCCTTCTTTGCGTATGGTCCAAAGAGAGGTCGGTTCGCTTCACGATCTGATGTACGCAATCTTACTCATGCATTTCTCCCAGCTTAAACACGTGACCTTAAAATCATAAAACAACTTACTTTGAAACATCAAAGTTGCTAATAAGAAAGTCGTTGCAAATGGGTCCTTATGACATTTTCCCGACAATAGGAGACTTATTGGTCGGGCACGTAACATATAGTGGAGGTCTTTTATGAAATTTAGCCATGTACGTATCAATTTCTTCTAGTTACCCTTTATATTAATGCTAGAATCTACCAGTAGATGAGTAGAGGACCCTCAAGGATATATGGGTACTCAAAATTAAGTTCATATCATATACTAGTACTATATTGAAAAAAAAAAAAAGTTTAATCCGTACGGTATCCTTCTAGTGTTCATCTATTTTTCTCGAAACTTTATTTTGAACACCTTTAGCCCGTGTAGCACTATATCATGATGAAACTATATCCATGGAAAATTAGTGATAAAAGCCCATTCGAATCATTCTGATTACTGAATCACTTTAGCTTTGTCAGGAATCATTGTTAGTACTCTTTAGTTACCACCACTACATGACATAAGAAAATGGGTAAAAGCATATTCTCTATCTTGTAAGGACATCTGCCAAATTGTGCATGATAATCGAGATATTGTTTTTATAGTTAATTCGGTGACCAATAATCAATAACGAATTTATTTATTTTTAATTCTGTTTTTTATATTTTTCAAATTATTTGTGGTTCTTATCACCGAAGGGAATCTTGCGGTTGAAGTGATTGTGACGGTCAATTCTATTGGACGTTCACACATTTGGTTAATTATTTAATTACTTCTTTCGGTCTACTTTCATATAATCATATTTATATTACTTTTTTTAATGTCAATATTTATGTTACTTGTATCATTTTAGTTATTGTTATTTCTTAAAGTGTACATTATTTAAAGTCATAGCTTAAAGTAAGACTTCACGGTCTTTTTTTACAATTTTTTTTATCATGAAACAAAACATTGTTAAGTACGGTTTATCATAAATGAAAATTAAAACGTAAAAAAATAAACCAAACTCTACCATTACCAATGTGTTGTTTTCGGTTTGGTTTTATAGTTTAGGCTTTTGAGACTGTATAAAAGTAGTTCCAACGCTCAAATGCAAGCGGTTGAGAATATAAACATAATATATCGACAAATAAGTTGTTCAATGCAATATGTTGTTCCAAGTTCCAAACTTCGATTGCTATCTAAAGTTCCAAACTTGGAAGTTGCAACTAACTACAAACACTTAACAATAAAAGTTAAATCAATATTGTACATGCACCTACGTTTTTCATTTGATCCATTTCAAAGGTTAATATATAAATGAAGTAATGAAGCTTGAGAAATCGAAACTTAGGAACAAATGAAGTGATGAAGCCGGACAAATAACGTGATATCTACATTTTCCAAGTTAAAGGGGTTTATATATAGTTATATACTGTATAATGCGGTTGTCTACGGCCGGTTTTGGTATAAATCATAAACTAAAGTTTGTAACTTTCGAAACCGGCTTACTTGAAAAAAGCTGACCGCGCGTGAAACCAAATTGATGACCGCTTTCACGGTTTCATGGTTTAAACACTTACATTTACAAACTCTAATGTATTAAAAAGTCCTTAAGAGATGGCACATATTACATATATAATATATTTATTCAGGATATACATGTTGAAGGATGTGCGTAGAAGGATACAGGTCGCTATAAAACAATACAATACAATACAAAATGAAATTAAATAAATAAAGTGGCAGTTAAAATATTACAAATAAAATAGCTAAACGATAAAAAAAAAAATTCAAGAGTAAGATGGATGGATGCTTATTCGTATTAAAGTGAAGACCTTATGAAAAAAAAACAACCAAATCATTTAAGTATTTCAAACAAAGAATTTGTAAATAACGTGTTCAATTAAGTAATAGCATTTTAGGGATTGGAGCTGTAGCCTGTTGGTAATAATAGAGCACAGTTTCCCTGGATATCAGGGTTCAATTCCCACCGCCGTTCAAAAAAATAAAAAAAAAACTAATAGCATTCTAAAAATTAATTGAAAATATACAAACCGACAGAAAGAGTTTTGTTGTTAATTACAGAGTTGATTTTACACTCTATTATGTATTAATAGTTTTGCCGTTCAAAATAAAATAAATTGTGTTAGTAGTTTTAATACGTAATCTGAGTGGAGAAACTCACTATACAAAGACGTATGGTAAAATTGTCATACTGAAGAACGTTCAAAAAATTCAGAGACCTCTCGATCATTGACGATATTGATTATGATTTAATCAAATTGGACGAAATCATCTTTCAGAGGATATTATTTTGGTCGAACATTCAATTCGTGTGTGTGAGCAGGTCGTGGGATGCATAAGTCCAATTCTTTCAAGTCATTCAAATTAACCAGATTTTACATTACTCTGTGCATGCATATAGGAGTTAAAGCAAGACACAATTAAATATGTTCTTTAGTTTAATAAGTGTGTTGCTTTCGATCTTAATTATATAGGGTTGGGTTCAAATAGGGAGGAGTGTTAGGGTGAGTAGGGTAAGGAGGGCTATGATAATGACACGTGGCAGGAGAGAATTTTTTAAGGAGGGGTACATTGGTAATTGTGTCCGGCTCGCAAAAAAAAAATTTCGAAAATTTTTTTCTTTTTTTTTACTTTCAAAAAAAAAAAATTTTTAAATTTCAAAAAAAAAATTTTTTTTTTTAAATTTTCGAAAATTTAAAAAAAAAAAAATTTGAAAAATTTTTTTTTGAAATTTTTTTTTTTTAAAAGTGAACTGAACCAAATGCATCGTTGTGTTTTAGATATGCATCGTTGTGTTTTTGATATGCATC
>WOUH02001496.1:0-20566 GCA_009936405.2 Stevia rebaudiana
GTGGCGAAAGTGACGAAGACATAATTTTAAACGCAATGAAGTTATACCAACAAAACGTCAATGCTAAAGGTTTCGCTCACATTGACGCATGGAAAGAAGTTCGCAATAAGCCAACTTGAGAATGTCCTTTCTAGTTATTTTTTTTTAAATAAGTTTTTTTTTATTAAGTTGTAATTTTTTTTTATTAAGTTGTAATTTTTTTATTAAGTTGTATTTTTTTTTTAATTAATGAAAGTCTTTTTTTTTAATGTTAAAATAAAAGAATAATTAAAATTAATATTAAATATGTGATGAGGTGGAAAAGTGAGAAAAGTGGGAAAAGTGAGACGATTGCCAGTGAAATGGGGAAAAATGAGGAAAAATGGGAAAAACTGATGTAGCGCTGATGTGACAGTGGGAAGAATTGGGGAAGATTGGGAGGAGACCTTGTGACCTTAAGGTTGGGGTGGTAAGCTACGATGGATTTTTGGGTTAAAGGTTGAGGTTTCTATTTAATTTGTGGGTGCATATGAGTATAATTGGTTTCATAATATAGTATAAGTTTAAGATTTCACGTTCGCGTTATTAAAACGGTAGGTTCATATTATAGACTATAAAAAAAACTTATCACGTTGGTCTAAAATCATATCTGACTATATATGGTATAATATACACAAGATTAATTCATTATATGCATAAATATCTGAAATTGACAGATGTTATAGCCATCACCACTAAAACAACACTCAAATTTATCAAAAATAGAATCGTTTTCATATAAATACACAACTGAAAACAATCAATTTTTCATCATCAATTATCTCGATTTTGAAATAAAATTAACAGAACATTGGTTAAAAAGTGATAAAAAATACCTTGGGTCTCAAATATCAATGGACATGAAATGTTAAGACGAGACCAGAGTCCATGATGATGTCCCATAAGTGCAAAAATTTGGATATAAGAGCATTCACATTAGTGTCTTTATAAATTATGTGAGTGAGTTCTTTATATTATAGAGATGGGTTAAAACTGGTTGTGAGTAAAAAGAGATAGAGAAACTGATGAAACCAGTAAATATAGAGAAACACTGTTCATTAAAGTAAATTGGAGAGAGAAAAAAGTACAAATAAAGATACAAAAACTATTATTTAATTGAATAGGAGAGAGAAAAAGTGGTGAAAAAAGTAAAAGATATTATTATTTAATTAAATAGGAGATATAAAAGGTAGTGATTTTTGATAAATTATAAAGATAGAGAAGGAGAATCTAATGTGAATGCTCTAAGACACATTAATTTTCCTATCTCCATCTTTATAAATCACTTAAAATAATAATTTTTTCTCTCTCCTGTTTAATTAAATAATACTTTTTAATACCTTTATCATTATCTTTTCTCTCTAATCTACTCACAACCACTTTCATATTCAATAAAATACTACTTTTTTTAAAATCAATACATTTTCTCTCTCTTATTCAATTTACAAAATCACTACAATATTTTTTATACATAGAGAATTTCTTGTTTTCTCTATATTCATCCACTTACAATCACTTTCAATAAATCTATATAATACAAAGAACATAGTCACACAAAATTTAAAGAAACTACTGTGAATACAAGTAAACTAAAATCATCACATAGAGTTTAGTTAGACTAGTTTACTTAAAAATGGGTCCATTTGGGTTGTCTTTATCTTAAATGGGTCAAATACAAGAATTAGTTATAAGGGGACTATAACATAGATAGAACATGACAGACGGGTTGAGAGTCGCACACAGTTTGTTCTCCATACAATTTCCTACATCATTTTATTTAAAATTCAAATCTTATTTTCTATTTATTAACATAATATTATCTCATATTTTCTTAAATACAGGTGGATGTTCAAGAAGTGGCGGATTCGTTGACATTTGACATCCACATATATCCTTTGTTCGTTGGTGTGTTGATTTTGACATCATATTATCTCATATTTTCTATGTTACAATGCATCTGATCCTTTGGCTAACATAGAGAGTTGATTTGGAAAGTCAGATTTTGATAATTATCTTGTCTTTCATAACATGTAACAAAAATAATATATTTAGCATCACAGAAGCAAGTTTCTCAACTCAAGGTTTTTAATATAGCATCAGAAGAAAGAACAATAAACTTTAAGAGTCATATATCATGACTTACAAGTCACTATATATATGTTCATAACTTTTCCTTTTTAAAAGGTAAGGCTATAGTGGTAGCATTTTATTTGTTGATAAAATTGTAATAACGATATTTGTTCTAAAAAAATAATAATTAAATAAATACATTATTAAATTCATATCGAGTTTTTGAAAGTCAGCAAACTCATATGTACCAGTGATCTCCTAGGCTAATGGCTAGAAGGGAGGTGGGAAGTATAGCTTTTCTTGGAGGTCCTCGGTTCGAATCTAGACAAAAGGTGAATTAATACTAATTTGGTGATACATTTGTTGTTAAAAAAAAAAAAAAAAAAAAACTAAACCCATATGTGAGTATACCCTGTTTTCAGAAATTTGAGCCGGTAATTAAGACGGAGGATGATATCCACATACACGAGTTTATCTTCCCATTAATTACCACATGAACTGCTTCATGCCTCCAAACCATCCCTCATCTCCACCGCCACAATTTATTTCTCTATCGGCAGTTGTCGTTATCGGTACTCTCTCTTTCACTTTATGTATAAGATGGACAATCCACAACTGGAAGTCCTCGGGGGAGCATCCAACAGACGGCATCATGAACAAGCTATCATTCTTCTCATTTGCCTTGATTTTGTGCTCAGATTTTGCCATAACACAGTCAGCAAAGCTGGATACACAAGAACGTAGGTGCTCGTTTTCTATATTGACCTATTACTTATCGACGATGGAGGCATTGAATTTTGTGTCTATGAACTGATGCAGTTATGGCACTGAAAGAAATTTGGGGGAAGTTAGGGCTAGCAGGGAAAAAAGAATGGAACTTTGAGAAGGATCCGTGCAGTGAGGAAGGAAATTGGCTCAGCTCTGTTAGCTGCGATTGCTTTTTTGAAAATTATACTTCCTGCCGTGTAATGGTAATGTATGTATTCACGATCGTATTATGGTATATCAACAAACTCTTTCAATAAACATTCATTGCATTCATTAATATAGTTTTTTTTTTTTTAACGGATATGAGGAATTATAAAAATAATAATAATCAAAAATAAAGAAAGAAAAAGAAAGGACCTCGATGAAAGCCCACAGAAGGGCCAAAGCACAACAAGCATCAAAGCAAGCCCAAGTCCATGCAAGAAGGCCCACTTGATCCGAGCCCATCACATAAAAATGATGTTCAGCGGTCTCTACCCAAGTTGCTGTGGTCCATGATCGACCCGCAACCAGTCAATCATGCTATCCTGGTCTATGTAATTGAGATGGTTCTGTATAAGCAGGGGTCCCATCCTTCAATATCATGATTGGGTTGACCATGCCAGATCATGATGGGATTGCACGTGTTTATGGGTTGAACGAGATTCAAGTTGGGGAAATGGTTGAATTTGCCAGCGGTATATAGGCTTATGAGACAGGACAGATCACATCCACGATGATCTCATGTTATTACTTGTATTCGTTTTGGTTTGCTTTCTCTATCTGGGGTTCATTCTGTTCGTATCTTGTTCGTTCTGGAAACACGTCTTCTTATTCCATCTTTTCTTGAATCTCCTTTAACGGAAGAAATAGCCACCTTCCGGGTGAGAGGAAAACTAGACCTTATAATAATGGTAGAGTAAGGGGTAGCCCCAAAACGGAATTGACCGGTGGTGATTGGTCGAAGCTCCAGTAGGTAGCCACTCACTTCTCAGGGAACCGTACGTGAGACTTTCGCATCATACGGCTCCGTCCCGAGCTTCTGTCGTCGGCCTTGCCATTAGACCACTATCTATGCATGTATTTTCAAACTTACTTGACGAGGAATCCATTCTCGCGAACAAACACAACCCACCCCTACACACACCTTTCTGATCTCATCCGTATTCCGATCAAAGAATCACGCCCCTCTCCTATATATTTACGCGCGTAGGAGTAAGATATCCTCTATCCCGATCAAGTGACCTGAAATCGTGACTTTTCGACCCTCCTAAACACTGGCGCATCCATCCATAAAGGAGAGAGTACTCCAGGAAATATCTAGATTCCTCAGTCTCGAACATCTCATCGGTTTATAAAGAGGGAAGGCGCGCTACAACTAACATAACAGCCTCTTCCTTGCCCCATTTACATTTGTCTGGATTCGAACCCAAGACCTCCCCATAATTGTACTCCTAAAGGCATTTGAGATATGAAATAAAGGAAAAGATTAATATGAGGTGCTTACTTAAATTATTGCTAATCTTGCACTACTTTTTAGAAAACTTGTGATCAATCACAAAGTATATGAGAGATTGACCTTAGTATTGACCTAGAAGGTAGTCGATGAGTGGATCAATATCAATTCATTCATGATAACTTGGGTGTGCATGAAACCAAAAAAATCAAACCGAAAACCAAAAAAACTGAAATGGGACTAGAAGACTTCATGATGATATCATGGACAAACGGTCTAGAATTATCAAGTAAATATTGTAGATATTTCCATTAGAAATGTTTAGATACGAAGGATCTAGAAGTAGCTAGGAGTTGTAGTTTACACCTATAAATAGGAGGTGGTTTCATTTCTGTAAACCACCTCCAAAACTCAAAGATTCACCTTGTATAGCGTTCAAAGCTCTCTTGTAACGTTCTCCTGGTAATCAATAAAAGTATACTTGATTACGAGCCTTGCATTCCGCTACATGGTCGTTAGGAATCGTTGCGTTATCAGGTCTTAAGGCTGATATTGGAAGGTATCTAAGAGCCGCACGTGAGTCAAGATAATCGCCCTATGACATTAAGCTTAGGTTTTTGACCGGGTAATTAATAAATACAAATATTGCTAAGCGGGACTAATTATTGGATGAATATTTTATTATCCTAAGCATAACATAATATTTGTATTTATCCTAAGTATTGAACTCGCATTATAATCTAATAACCTAACTATCAATAGTTTCAATAGTTATAGTGGTTAATTTTTTATTTTCTTAACAAATTTATCATAATCCTACTCCTGAATTGCACCTATATACTTATTGTTAGGGTTTGAACGTATGATCTCCGAATCTAAGAAGTAAGCCTCTACCAAATGAGCTAATTTCACATTAACAGTTATGGTGGTTAATTAACCGCTAAAAATATATATTTTGATTGATTATTTAACCATCAATCTTGTCTGAATTGAAATCGAGTCACTATATATATTACTAGCTTATAAACCCGTATATTATTCGGATTTACATAATTAACACTAAATTTTTAAAATTTAAAAATGTAAATTTTTAAGATTTGAAACATTAGAAAGTGGTTTCTGTTAAGCTTTACAAATCTCAGTGAAGAAAAGTCCAATTACTCTTTTAAAAATATAAGATAAATATTTAATTAGATAGTAACAAATTTAATTAATTTTAAAAATATAAATATAATTTAGAGTTTAAGATAAAATAAATAATATATAAAAATTCAAAAAATGTGGTGTTGTAATGTGATAATATTTGGAATCAAGTCTTAACTTTTTTGTCTTTAAATCACTAACGGAAACTATTAATATTTGAAACGTTAAAGAAGAAAACTATCAAAACTTGAAACGTTAGGTGATGAAATTAAGACTTGAAACGTTTGGGACAAAATTGTTAAGACTTGGAACATTATGGACGATATCTATTAAATTCTGACTTGAACTGTTAAACAATGCAAACCTCATGGATGAAAAGTGTAATTTACTCTTTTAAATATATAAGATTAATACTTGATTAGATAATATCAAACTTAATTGATTTTTAAATTTAAATCTATTCAGAATCTAAGATAAGAATTAAAAATATATAAAAATTCAAATAATGTGGTGTTGACATATGTCATTATTGTTACTCATTTATTAGAGATAGATAGTTAGATTACTAGGTTATTAATCAGGTGTGCTTCTGTGACACCCCGCTACCCAGCCCTCGGCCTCCGACCGGTCTGTGAGCGGGCCTGCCATGTGTACTGCCGGTAAAGCAGGATCGAGCTCATTGATTAAAAAGTTAAACTCAGAATACATTACTTACAGTGTATATGTGTATTCTCGTGGTCAAGTGTAGTGTAGCGGAAGCATCGTGTATAACATACGAATGTAAATATGTAGCACTATCACTCAAGTGTCTGCCTTATATAGCCAATACCAAGGCTTGATTTCAATACCTGAGATTACATATAGTTTTAAAAACGGTCAGCTATAAAGCTGGTGAGTTCACAGGTTTTGATATCGTGAGTAAAACCTTTGTTAAATAATGAAACATATTCCATATGTTTAATTACCATTTAGTGAGACCTTTGAAAACATCGGTTTGAGTATGTTTAGTAAAACTATCTTCCCAATAGTTTTATGTTTATTGATTAAGCGGGTTTTAGGAGTCAGTGGCCAAAACCTCTTGAAAACGTGTTTGAATCTTAGATTGATATTCCTCTTAATATCCATGAAAAGATTGTTTTAGTTTTCAGGTTTAATGTTACTCTTTAATATTTGTGAAAACGTTGTTTAACCTCAGTGTATATATGACCATAATACTATTTGCAAAACTGTGGATCAGACAGTTTCTAGTGATGTTATTACCATAAAAGTTCTGACACCGAAACGTGATATGATTTTGCCCCAAATATGACTACCACATAGATCATATAAGAGAGAGAGAGAGAGCTAATAATGCATTCGCGTAAAACCTCCAGTTCTACCGCTGAGGTTTATCAGACCCAGTAGTACCACCATCAGTAGTACTACCATTATTACTCTGCCACCCAGTGATGTGTTAACGGTCTAGTTTGTAGGGGACTTTGATTAAGTGGTATATAACGTTACAACGTGTTACAATTATGTAATAACGGAGAGTTCTTGTGTCATATCATAAAGTATTGCCCTTGTATATAATCATGTATATAACTTTATGAAAACGTAACATGTGTGTATATGTAATCTCCCATGTGTTGTAATACGGTTAAAACGTATATTAAAAGAGGGGCTGTGAACTCACCTAATAGACGAGGCAACGAGATGGATAATAAAAGAATAAGAGAATAAGCGATCCTTGAGCGAGACCGACTTCGTTTGCGTAATAACGACTTCTCAAGCGTCTATGCGATGACCCGAACCGATCATAACCTCCCCGAGGATGTCGTGATGGTTGGAAATGAGTTTAGGGTGCTGAAAAACGAGATTTGGGTGCAGGAATTGAGCAGCCCGGTGCTGCTGTTTATAGGCTCGTCGAGCCTCGGCGGGGCGCGACGCGCACGGTTAGTGGCTGCGTGGCCCAGCCGTTGCTCGCCACGTATCCTGTGACTCACCCCACACGTTTTGACACGTATCTAATCAGTTGCCAACATTCTTGAAGTGCTGCCACGTGGATTTGGTCCACTCACGGGGTGACACGTGTCCCTGACGTGTCATCTAGTGGTTTAATCTGACTGGTTAACTGTTTTAGCATTTTTCGCTTTGTTCAAACTCCGTTTCGCGCGCGGTTTTTGCCTACGTTCATGATTTTCCATTTCCTATCTAACCTCATTGGTTTCACCTCCTGAAGAGGTGTTGAGATTTCAGGTTTATGGAACGTTGTATCGTTTAGCGTATAACTTCTGAACCGTCGCTCGTATTCAGTTTTCATATACACTAAAATGATTCTAAATACGTTTTAGAATATGATGATAGTATTTATCTCGAATAAATATTCGATTTAATTTGGATGACGTGGAGATTATGAACAGTTCACGGCTGGAATTCGATCGGAATAACTCCCGAAAAATGGCCATTTGTTATAGCTACATAGATTAAATATAATATATTAAACAACTGGTAGTGACTATTTTAATGCGATTAAATGTAATTTAAGTAACTTTATAATATAGCAATAATATCATTTTTTATACCCGTTTTTTATAATTGGCTTTTTTAACATTTCATTCTCAACAAATTGTTATGAAAAATACTTTTGTATAATATCGTATTTTTTATGTATTAAAATATGTTTGTATAGAGGATAGTAAGTAAAACGAATAAAACCCGCCCGGGAAACATAAAAATGAACCGACCCGCGACCCGGGAAATAACATAGGTATGGTCCGTTGAGATACATCCCTCATCAATGACTTCCAACTGTTGATATGCCTTTGTTGAAATGCACCCTTCATCAATGAGTCCCAACGGTTGATATGCCTTTCCCATCAATGGATCTCGGGGAAATTAACTATAAGTAGTCAATTCACAAGGAGAGAAAAGGGTTCACGCTCACGGAATTCCCAGAGAATAGAAAAACGCTTGTAATTCGGATATTGATTGTATTGTGATTTCATATTACGTGAAATAGAAAGCTTTGATTATATATACATCAGTTTTCCGTTTCTTCATTGGGATGAAGCTGTTTCATCTTGTTGTTGGAACATCTACCTAAATCAGATAAGTGTTTATGTTTATGTTTCTTCAATATTGCAACGGGACGTACATGAAAATTAGAATGTTAGTTAATGCATTCGTCTCATACAAGTTTTTGAGATTTATTGAATGTTAGTTGATGCATTCGTCTCATCAAGTTGAATAGACATGATAACCATTTTGTCTTTTATCAGATTTAAATAGGTAAAACATGTTTGGAAAATGATGGTTAATTAGTAAAAACTGAAGGCCCGAAACGCATTTTTAATATCACCAAGTATGATAGCAATTACACTCATACTAAAGTTAACCGTATTTAACAAGAAATCAACAAGAGTAGTGAAGATGAAAGTCGGATATATGAAAGATGTTATACGTTTAAATGCACTACTCAAATGAATCGGCTTCTTTTAAAGAAAAAGAAGCCGTTAATCGGCAATGACCAATTTGGAGTGATTTGTGGAGCATATTGATTTAGCGGTGCTACAAAAAGTTGAGCAATGGATCATAGATAGAAATCTTGTTGGTAATTAAGCTGGAAATTTGCAGGGAATTGATCCCATCAAACTTGGAGGAAACATGTAGTGGAACTCGAAGGTTGTTCTATATACATAGAAATGTCGGTTGGGTGTTGTTGCAGTAACGAATAAAGAGATGATTCGAAGTAAATTCCGGGCTTCTGTCTGGCCTTTTCTAGCTGACGGACCTGCTAAAACACAAGAAAAACCGTTAGCCTCACCGCAGGAGGGTTACTCCTGCGATCGGACTCCGGCGTGAGGATAAGTATTGGCTTTTAGAAAAGGTAATTGAAGTAGAGAGAAGTTAGAGAGAGAGTAAGAGAGTTAAGGAATGGGATGAATCTACCTGCTACTAAGAGTTCTTATTTATAGACTGGCCATGCTGGTGTTAGCTGGCATGCAATCTCCCATTATGGTAGGATATCTTCTACTTTCTGTCATGGAGCTCGAGACCTACCATTTTTGTGCAAGGTTTGACTTCTGTTTCTTGGGAAATCCCCTGGGATGCTTTCTGCTGGGGGCTACAGCAGGCTTTTATCCTTCCCCATGCTTTCTTTCACGGAAATGGTATGCTTGGGGAGATTCATACTTGATTTATCTTGTCCACCTTTCCACTTATATCTTTCTTGAGATCAGTGTTAAGGTTCGTCAGTTAAATCCCCGACGGGGAGGTAAGATAAATGGCTCGTCATTACTAGCCATTATTCGTCCTACGTCATCAGGTAACAAGTCACTAATTGCAACAGGTCGTCTCTGCAACTTTCATTATCATGCAGGGTATGCTAGGAGCGTGAAAATAAGCCATTTCAGCATAATGGTCAATCACCTCCTTTGTAAGCATTTACAAACTAGATTGCATGTATCTATATACATTAGTTGGGTTAGTTTTCTTGAAATCCATGCCTACTTAGAGGCCATCTTTACTGTACTCTCAACTTTTGTAATTGCCTGTAGGCTAAAGAACATCATAAAAAATATACCTTTCAGACATAATGGTTGACTATGATGAAATTTTCTAACCATATTTTATTTGGTTTGTTGCTAAATCTTCTTTATCTTCTATTTACAAGCAGCTGGTTGCATTTCATGCTTTAAAAATTCAAAAAATGGATTAAAGGATGCGCATATAAAGTTGAAAAGGATAAAGTCGAACACTTATGTTTGGCAGTACAAGCTCGAAAAGGCTGCATAAAAACTTGGGCAGGATGTAGTGAAGTATACGTGAACTTGAGACTGTAGTAATAATTATAGAGGTTCCAATTTTGGATCCGTTTATGTATGAACGAACTCATTTCAGTTGATCTTAAACCGGTAAAATAAAATAAGTTCTAAGCCAAATGGGTTACAGTAACCCAAGGTCTATCTTTAATGAATACAACTGCCCAAATCATTTTTTTCAAAGATTTTTATAATTATTGTAAAAGTAATGTTTTAGTATTACTAATTATTAGCATTTTTATAACTTATACTTTTTCTTACAAATGGAAAAAAAAAAACTTTTTGTTATTAAAATCTTTAGCCCGAATCAGTTTTGAAATGTTATTCAACCCCATTATATTGTGATACGAACTTGACTTTTGAGTTCATGGCCTTAGTTATGAAAATTTATCTACTCGTGTTGATGTTCTTCCCAAGGCTTACATACGCATTCTGAAGCAATTACAAGACTCTCTTCCTCCTTGCGGTTTTGAAGAGGTACTTTTGTTATAGAATAATTATCTATCATTCTAATGCATTCATTATTGACTTAGACAATGAGTAACATAAATACATAATGCATGCAGCTAATATATATATAAAAAAACTGCTCTCTAATGTCAAGTTGGTAAAATAGATGAACCTATGCAATAAGTTCATTCGGCTTTGCTCTTGGTCTTGGTTTTTTTATTTTGTTAGGTCTGTGAACGACAGAGAAGCAGCTGAGTCAATCAACGAATAATCTATTTGCAAATTTTGCATGTACATTTAGCAACATTTGTAAGAATTTTTTCAAGTTAATGCAATGTTTAACATACTTTTGCGGAAAGTAGTTAGTCTTGATGCTGAAAGATTTGTATTGCTTGGCATTATGAGCATTTACTTTTGTCCTTTTAGCTCAATATACTATAACTGTCAAGGGCGAAGGCTTTCTCGAGTTGGATTATATTTGAAGGAACCCGTTTTTTCTTGGTCAACTACACACATAGCACTTTTAAAAGTAAAAAAGCAGAAATGAAATTAAACTATTAATATTAGATAATGATAGTAATTGTACTAATAAAATTTAACTAACGTTGTAATTTAGTTGACCGTTTGCTATGTAATTGATATTTGCACTTCACAATACTTTATCTTTTTTAATGTACTTTATATTGAAATTGATCATTTGCTATCTTTCTACAATTTATTCTAGGGGTGACTTTATAAAAATGTAATCAACTTCCAATTTTGTTTTAATTAAGTCACTTATACTTTTTTTGTTTCAATTAGGTCACTCATACATTTTATTGTTCCAATTAAGTTACTTTACTTTAAAAAGTGTTCAAATCCTATACATTACCTACAACATCAGATTATCATGTCATTTGATTTTTTTTTACTTTTTAAAAAAAAATTATGGTGCTTAATAATGTGAATCAAAAATAAAAAAATGAAAAAATTAATAATTTTGTAGGTATAAGATTAGAACACCTCTTTAAAGTAAAGTAATCTAATTAGAACAAGATAAAATTTAAGAGACCTTATTGGAACATAAAAAAAATATGAGTGACTTAATTGGAACAAAGTTTAAAGTTTGTTACATTTATATCATATTTTCCCTTTATTTTACTCATTTAATGATAAAATTGGGTTTTATATATTTTATAATTACGCAACATGCATTACTACAACCGTGTAATACACGGGTTATAACCTAGTTATATATATTTATAGGTTAAGTGGAAGGGTAAAATAATAGTAATTGAAAATGTTGGAATATTATTAAAATAAATAGTAAAATATATTTTTACTAAAATTTGGACCGAAAATAATTAATCGTTTGTGTTACAGTTTTAGTTATTTATTACGTTTGTGATATACTATGTGTGACGATTAAAACGAATCAAATTGAGTCCAAAACGAAGATATTATAAATGAGATATCAATACTAAAAAATGTGGTTGAAAATTTAATATTGCGATCATTAAGCCTTGTCTCACATTTTTTTTGAACAGCATAGGATCTCACGTGCTAGCCACCGGTAGTCGGGCGATGTAGCCAAGGTCGATTCCTCGACCTCCGTGAAACCGTACCCCCAAGATAAGCGGGAACCGGATGGAATCCGTAAACCCTCTCCTCTCCTCAGGTTTGAACCAGTGACCTCTATACGAGGTGCACTTTCTCCCCGTCATTGGAAATTGCCCAGAGCATGCTCTGAGCAACATTTGAACCTGAGACCTCCCAAAGAGAGAGCCCAAGTCCACACCTCATCCTAACCACTTGAGCTAGAAATCATTGGTCCTTGTCTCACATTGATTGAATGATAAACCTTTTGTTGGTTATGAATTAAAATATGGTGGCATGCCTATATGACAAGACACATCCAAATGACAGCCAAGAAGGTGCAAAACACCCGGCACGCACCATGCGTTCGCGACTGAGCTCCGGCTCGGTACAGGGCGTAATGTGGCGGTTTGATAGCCCACGTTCGCATTGCCGCAAGCCGCTTATGTTTTTCAACATAAAATTTTGTCTGGTTGATTATTTTTAACATAACCCGACCCGATTCGACCTAAACCGGCCCGGAATAGAAGAGAAAAATTATTATATAGCGATAATCAAACGACTCTAAAAATTTTGTCCCCCCCCTGAAATAAATTTCTGGATCTGCCACTGTT
Source organism: Stevia rebaudiana (assembly GCA_009936405.2). Taxonomy (NCBI): domain Eukaryota; kingdom Viridiplantae; phylum Streptophyta; class Magnoliopsida; order Asterales; family Asteraceae; genus Stevia; species Stevia rebaudiana. Next base: position 12,876 of record WOUH02001496.1, read on the forward strand.
TCTACCGGTAAAACCTTTTAACCTATTTTTTTTTTCTTCTTCTTCACGTCCTTTCATTTTGAAAAGAGTTATGAGATAATATTATTAAAAAAAAAAAATCTTTACTCGACCTTCCATAACTCTTCCCTCCAGACAAATTAGGAACACATTATTTTTTAGTTTCTCTCAATTTTTGTTTTTATTTCCTTCGTTTAAAAACTAACAAAAGTACCCGGGAGACCCCGTAAAGATGGCAGTGAAACAAGGGTGTAAAAAACTTTGATTTTCCATACTTTATTCAACCTTATGGTTTCCTTGGAATTTTCAAGGAGTAGTTTGATCTTCGTAAAGTAACTGCCTCCAAGTTTATAAAACAACGGACGATGGGGTCATATCCGCATTCTTCTTGTGGGACAGTCAAATAAAGATAAAACATATCTTTCAAATGGGACAAATGATAAAATATTTGTAGTTGATCTTGTAATGTTCCAAGTCCACTAGCTTAGTGTTTTACTGTTTATGATTATTCTTGAAATGCGAATAAAGATTTCATTATAATCAGCTGAGAACCAGAGAAAATCTGACAGAAACAAAAACAAGAACATGTTAATCTCAATTAAGACAACTAAACTACCATGACAAGTTTTAACCAAAGCTATCTTGTAAGGGTGGGGGGAGTCGTCCAACTCCTCCCCACCTTTCCCCGCTTCCATTTCATCGTCACGTCAGCTTTTTCTATTTTCCCCAACTTTTTCCCATTTTACTCGGTGTCGTCCTACTTTTCCTCACCTCTCCCACTTTCTCAATCACCCCTATAACCTTCCTTCTCTTCCTCGGTGAAACCCGGTGTCTCCACCCGATAAATTCCCGAGCCAAAACCAGGGGACGTATTCCCGGCCGGCCCCGAATGGAAATCTATTTTCCCCGTCTTTCCCCGGGTACCACACCGAGCACGCTAATGTAAGGACTAGTAATCTATAAATTTCAACAAAAATCTTGAACTTTTGCTTTGTGTTCTCATATAAAGATTTGAGATTTGATGTCTTCAGTCAAGGAACCTACGTATCTTTATTTTAAAAACACGCAATTATTTCTATATTTTCTTATGCTCCAAATAACTATTGTCGTGTTTATTTAGATCTATGTTAACCCATATCAAAATTTTGCACAAGACTTTAGCAGCTAATTTTAAAGTTTTTAATGAAATTCTTTTCGTCATTCAAAAAGGTGACTTTGTAAGTTTGAAAAACATCAACAGGATAACGTACTTACAAAGTTGCATCATAAATTAATATTAAGAGTTGCCTTTAAAATCTTTGAAGTTAAAAGAGCAAATATAAAAAAACAAGAGTTGAATTCGCCGTCCAATAAAAAACAATCAACGACTTTTTATAAGATTCAAATTTTCTCTCTCTCGTCTGCATTCGATTCGTTTATCAACATGATTGTCGCCATTAAAACCCATACCGCAAATCACAGATTCCCTGTAATTAATTATCGATATCTCTATAAATATGCGTCGATTCACTGTGTCTTCTTCGCGCAGTTATTTGGGTTGCGTAATCGTTCCCCACAGGCCCACAAATCTCCTCATTCGTTATCCCAATTTGAATACTTCTTCGTCAAACCGTTGAATTCGGTGTGTGCATTCACACACACCTAGATACTCTATACAGATTTGTATAAATATACATCGCTGGCTTATTGGGAAGACGTACCCAATTTGGAAGCGGATGAGAGAGTATATCTTTTGTCAATTGAAGAAAAACGAGTAGATTCTTCTGTAATTCCAATGGAGAACCAGCAGGACGATGACGTCACTAATCGTCCCAAGAAGGTCTACTCAAATGAACAATTAGCTATTGAAATTCCTGAAACTGCTCATCAGATTAGCAGCGGTTAGTTTGATTTACTGATTCAGATCTGTTTGCATTAGTCTATGTGCGTTGAACTTCTGTTTTGTTTGTTAATTTATTGTCATTTTTCCGAAAAGAATTGCAGCTTAATTTCAGATTTGAAGTAATTTGAACTAATTTAATTATAATCGTTACGAATTCTAAACTTCATGTGGAATAATCATAATCAAAATGATGATATGTAGCTGTATACATACAAGGTTGATAATTTCATTTCAGTCATTGTAATTCAGATTCCAATTCAACAAAATTTCGGAACCACACATGTTAGAAATGAAATTGAGATTCTAATTCCACTAATATCTGCTAACCAAACGCCCTGAATCTTGAAATTAAGTTGTAAGATTGTTCAAGTTAGGGGTGTTTGGACAAAATGTTAATTCTTACCCAAATCAGAAGCTAACGAGAAACTTTACATGTATTCTCATAACCTTTTTTCAGACAACAATTTCTTATTTTACTCACCAAATCTCACAGTTTTAACGAAATCATTCAATTTATTAAATCCATTTTCACGTAAATCCATTTTCACGTATATCCAAACTTATTATAGACTAAATAAAGCAAAACTATACTACAACAAAAAATACTATTTTTTAGCTTCCTTTGACTCTATCTTATGATTACTTCAAATAAAACTTCCATGAAAATCGCATAGATCTTTACTTTCATATTTTCAGGCTAATTATAAGGTACATATTTTCCGGTAGTAGAAATCCCAAATTATTAATTTCCTTTATAAAATTCCTTACTTTATCATTTTTCAACGGTTTTTTTGGAAATTGATTCAATCTCAACCATCTTTACAAAAGTAGATGTTAGTCAAATGTTTGTAATTTTCAAAGTGGAAAGTAAAGTAGCACATGTAAGCTTTGCAAAATGGGCGGGCGGGCCATGTATTGGGTCAGACCGGTTCGGGTCAAGACACGAAATGTTAAAAAAGTAACAATTTTGTTCGGGTCATAACATGTTTCAACCAAAACGGGTCCCAGTTGAAATTAGATGTTTTAGTAAAGAAAATAAGTTATGAAAATGTGTTTACGTGCTGTACTTTTTCATGGGGAAAGTAGTACATACTACATATTGTTTTATTACTTATAATAATAATATGTTCATTTCATAACTTGATGCAGATTCATGGTTTCAAGTCGGTTTTGTTCTTACAACGGGTATCAACAGCGCATATGTTTTGGGATATTCGGGTGCGGTTATGGTTCCACTCGGCTGGGTAGGTGGAGTTGTCGGTTTAATATTAGCAACCGCGATATCACTCTATGCAAACGCTCTTATTGCATTTCTTCATGAGTTTGGTGGCAAAAGGCATATCAGATACAGAGATCTTGCAGGATTCATATATGGTAATAAAAAAACTATGAAACAGAATATTATGTCGCGTATCGTTTGTGTTTAAATTAATAGATACTAAATGTAGACAAATAATTGAGGTTTTTTGAATAATTGCAGGCCGGAAAGCTTATTCACTTACATGGTTGTTACAATATGTTAATCTTTTCATGATTAATGTTGGTTTTGTCATTTTGGCTGGTCAAGCTCTTAAGGTAATATTACAGGTGGCAATATCGACCCGTTTACTTATGAATGGGTCCATTTGGGTTGCGTTTTATCCGAAAAGGGTAACTGAAACGTGTAACGGGTTGAACGGGTTGGAGGTTGCTCGAAATCTATTTTATTTTAATTGCATACAATTCCGATTTAGAATATTATTGTAATATTTATTGTTTTTTATTATTGTTAACATGTAAATTATATAATATCCTTTCTTGAAATGGAATAGTGTTAGATGCACGACATGAGCTGACCCAAACAAAAATGACCCGCATCAATCTCAACTTGTTTTGACCCGTTACCTGGCCTGCATCTTGGTTCTTTTTGTTTTCTTAACTACATCTATCCCGTAAATAATAAAGCATATATTAAATTAAAATTAAAAAAAAATATATCGCATAAGTATCAGTGCATCACACTACTTATCTTTTCGGATATTTATTGAAATTTATTTTTCCTGTTTCGAAAGTTTCAAATTTAATGTTACTACTTAATTTTGCAGGCTATTTATGTACTCTTCAGAGATGACAATACGATGAAACTCCCATATTTTATTGCAATAGCGGGCTTCGGTTGTGGTCTTTTTGCAATTTGCATCCCTCATCTTTCAGCTTTAAGAATTTGGCTTGCGTTTTCAACGTTTTTCAGTCTAGTATATATTGTCATTGCATTCGCGTTGTCTCTTCGTGATGGTACATTCTTTTACTCCATATCTTACACTTTTATTTTTGGGTACCATTTTATACAAAATTAATCATTATTTCTTCCCAAATTTTAACTGATTTTATTTTATTTTTTTAAATTTTTTTAAAAGGGATTAAAGCTCCACCTAGAGACTATGGTATTCCAGGATCAGATATAAGTAGGGTTTTTACAACTATTGGTGCTTGTGCAAGTCTTGTTTTTGCCTTTAACACAGGAATGCTTCCAGAGATACAGGTTTGATCGCGAATCTACTAAACTTTTCCAAATTATATATTTTAATTTTATTTTTAATTTTTGTTTAATTTTATTATTATTTTTGCTTAATTTTATTTTTAATATAATGTGATTATAATTTTTAAACTTTATTTATTTTTTTAGTTTTATTTGAATTTTTTCAACTTTGATTTAAAAAAAATTGTTTGTTCTTTTTAAATTTTAGAGAAAATTTCACAAATGGTGGATCGATGGTATTGCAACTTTAGTCCCCACACAATCGTTAAAAACTAACAGACATTAACGGTGGGGACTAAATTTTCAACCATCTCACATTTGTTTAGACTAAGTTTGCAACATTTAAAATATCGAGACCAAACTGACAGTATGGTCAAACAAAAGGACCATTTGTGCAATTTTTTCTATTAAAACATATTTATCATGTCGAATATGATTACAAAAGTTATGATTTTGGATTTTTGGTAATAATCTAATCTTTTGAAAAATGTTTTGTTGTTTTGTAGGCGACAGTGAGACAACCGGTTGTTGGAAATATGATGAAAGCGTTATACTTCCAATTTACAGTTGGAGTTTTACCATTGTATGCAGTTGCTTTCATGGGCTATTGGGCTTATGGAAATGAAGCATCTGCTTATTTGCTAAACAGTGTTAGTGGGCCAGTTTGGGTTAAAACATTTGCTAATATATCTGCTTTTCTTCAAACTGTTATAGCTTTGCATGTAAGTATTCTTTTCTACCTCACAACTTCCTATTTTCCATTTCATATGATGCAAATTTGACCATATTACTCAAATGTTTGACCATATTACTCAAATGTTTGACCATATTAGTCAAATGTTTGACCAAGAATACATGGGACAATGGGTTTGGTTGGGTTGGGTTGACTACAAACATTTTTGTGTCCTTTTTTGAATTTTTATAAAATAAATTGTTGTTTGATTATAAAAAGTATAATACACAGTGTAGAAGATTGGAAACATGTGAATAACATTTTGGATGACCTTTTTATGACCCTTAAAAAGAATCTAACTCAAATAATCCCTTTTTAAGTAAATAAGTTGAAATTGCTACTTTTAACGTAAAACAATGGATTCTTTATTCTTAAAAATATAATTATGTATTGTGTAGTATATATACATACACGCATTGTTTCAGAACCAATAATATGTTGACAACGTGAGATTCACATATTGTATTGTGTATCACATTTAAAATAATATTGTATTGTGTATCACATTTAAAATAATAGGTACAAACACATTCTTCAGTTCTTCTGGTTCTCAACATATTATTGGCTCTTATATAAATGCCGTTATATATATTGCAATTTTCATTTTTTGATACTCTTGAAGTCACACTTATCTACCTAAATTGTCTTTATTACAACAAGATGAATGTTGTTAAAATTAAAAGTTATAGACACTTAACAAATAGTCACACACCACCATAACAATTATCATACGATCAAAAGTATATTTTCAATCACGTTATTATTCCTATATTCTATAATCCATTAATCCACATTTTGTTTATCTAATAGATTTTTGCAAGCCCGATGTACGAGTATCTAGATACAAAATACGGGATCAAAGGAAGCGCGCTAGCTTTTAGAAACTTGTCGTTCAGAGTGATGGTGAGAGGCGGTTACCTAGCGGTAACCACCTTACTGGCGGCAGCATTGCCATTTATTGGAGACTTTATGAGTCTCACAGGCGCCATTAGCACTTTCCCGCTAACGTTTATACTTGCAAACCACATGTATTTGGTGGCAAAAAGAAATAAACTCACTTCTTTACAAAAATCATGGCATTGGCTTAATGTAATTTTCTTCGGTTTTATGTCGGTTGCAGCAGCAGTTGCTGCTTTTAGGCTTATTGCTGTTGACTCAAAAAATTATAGCATATTTGCTGATGTTTAAAATAGGTTTTTGTTGTATTTGTAATGATGGGATGTTTAAAATGAATCCCATTTTAATTTTTATATATTGTATACTGATTTAAATTGTTTTGATATAGTGATAATAATATACGTGATGTTAATTTGTTTATACCATCGTATCTGTTTTATATAACATACACGAATCTGTATTATTTAAATATCATCGTCACCATAATAAAACAAGCTTTTTGAGAGAACAATGTTTGTGTGCGTTTGGTGTGAAATGCATTGTTTAGCTATTGAGTGAGTCTCGATTAAGTCAACTTTGATGGTGAACACAGAGAATATACAAAGCTGTCATTTGTGAACGTTAATATACATATAAAATCTTTGTCATTCCGTTTGTACATTGAGTTCATCTTGAATACATACATAAACTACAGATTTAAGTTTATGTGAAAAATACTTCTATTGACTAGAATTACAAGTATGCTTTAGGAGGTTAGTGACGTAATGATCATGAAAAATGCCAAATGTTTCGCAAACACATTTGACATTTTAAAACGGCTTATTAGTTATTATCTTCGTATACTAATAAAAGAGTATCTCAAGTGACATTTGTCTCTTTTCTAGCGCCTCTAATTACACATTAACAGGATAAATTTGGTTATGAAATGTTAAATAATGTTTTAAACTAGAAAAGGTACCCGCGCGCTGCGGCTTGACTCGACGGATTGATTGTTGAGATTGAAATATAGATGAAAAACAGTATTACATCACATAAGTGATATTATAAGAATTTTAAAAAACGCCTGAATAGAACTTCATTATACGAGTCCAATCATGACGTTAACGTAGTTAAGAACAAAAATAAAAAAATGCTAAAAACAATTGTATAAAGGAACTGATTTTTTTAGTTGGTACCAATCTTATTTACGATTAAAGGAACATATGAAATTACGTTTGATTGTACCCATGCGTTGCGACAGACCGTACAAGTGTACAACTACAATACAAAAACGACACGAAATAAGAAAGAAAGAAAGAATGTTTGCAAATGATGAACATGTGTGTATAAAGACATAAATTACCCAACAATAACTTAAAGTCATCAAATCCTAAAAAAAGAAAAAGAAAAAAAATGAGTTTCGAACATGAGTTGAAAACATAGAGCAAAGCCCAAGAAATGGAGGTCAACAAATGGCTAAACAAACAACTTTGAACCAAATTTGTTGAAAATGAATATTATATTGTTTTGTCTGAGAAGAGGCCACCGACGTTACATTTTAGACAAAATTACAGATTTCGTCCTTTAGGTTTATATATTATTTCAGTGTTCATCCTTTATCTATAAAAAGTACCAAAATCATCCTTTATGTAAAGGTTTTGTTTCGGATTTCGTCCTTTAATATA
>WOUH02001726.1:0-33125 GCA_009936405.2 Stevia rebaudiana
GGGGCTTAGGTTTTTGGGGGCGTGAAAGGGTTCAACGAGACGGTTCCAACGCCGCTAAAATAAGTTCAATCGGTGTTCGTTTGAGCCGTTTTATGATTTTTTTAAAATCTCTTTTACTCTCTTAGAATAAGCCCTTTATTTATAATAATCTTACCCTGTTACACTATTACTAAGATAGATTGGTGAAGTCATAATTTTTATTTTCTTTTTTGGTTTAATTCATTGTTTTAAAATGTTCTTAGTTTAATTTGTTCTTCATTTGATTTAATTTTTAGCTTTTACTAGTTTGTAATGGACAAATATAAAAAAAAATCCTTATTTTAGCATGATTCGCAAAGAATTATTCAGTATATTCCGATAATCACAGCTTTTTAAAATATAATAAATAAAACTCTTTCATTACAGAAAGTTTTATCCTCGGTAATATTAAAATCATGGTAAAAAAAAGAAAATTAATTGTTGACACAAATATGATCTTAATATATATATATATATATATATTGGAAAAGTTTCAAGTAACTAAGAAGCTTATTGTAAGAACGTAGTATAGATTTTGGAACCTCATGACCGGATCATACGAACTACGATTGATCTTATTTTAGTAGCGTTTCGAAGAACTCTACGATCATAGCTATAAAGGTTTAGCTTTTGAATTTATATTTTAGGGTTTAGATTTTGAGTTTCGATTTTGGGTTTAGCTTTTAGGTTTAAATTTATAGTTTAGCTTTAAGGGTTGTATTTTAGGGTTTAGCTTTTAAAGTTTGATTTTAGGGTTAAGCTTTTAGGATTTAGCTTTTAGCATTTATGCTTTAGCTTTTAGGATTTAGCTTTTAACATTTATGCTTTAGCTTTTAGTCTTAGGGTTTACCTTTAGGATTTATATTCGAGGTTTTAACTTTACAGTTTAGGTTCAGGTTTAACATCTAGGGGTATCACATTTATGATTTAGGTTTAAAAGTTTAGATTTTAAGCTTTAGAATTTACGCTTTCAACTCATTGTGTCTTCCTGCTCGTCATTGTTTTTTAGGGTTTAGCTTTGGGTTTAGGATTTGACGAGGCGGTTACAACGCTGATGAAATTAGTTAAATCAGAGTTCGTTTGAGTCACTTTATGATTTTTTTTAAAATAATTCTTACACCTCTTATAATAAGCTCTTATTTAGTATAACTTTATCGAACTTAAATTATATGATTTATTAAAATAACAAATATTTGGAATGATATTTATATATTTTTATTGTGATATTTGCTTGTAATCGTATGTCTATTGTCATGCCACACCACCGTTCACCTTGTATTCATTTTTTTTTTCTTCAAAATATATGCTTAATGTTTGGATTCATAGTATCATAATGTTTTTAATGAAAACTTTAATCGTGATTAAATAGAGAAAACGAAAATTTGATTAAAAAAAGTTGTATGTTTAAATCACATTTAGTTAAGAAATAAATAAATTTACTTGCCAAGTTTGTAAATAATTTAAATATTGATTTGTGATAAAAGACTTGCTAAAAAATATTGACATGTGACATTAAGTTTCTAATAAATTTGACAAGTAGGCAAGTAGCTCCGCTGTTACCTTTTTATTTTAGTAGATTAGTTTTAAGCTTCGAATATTTGGACGTCCATTGAACAATATTTGGACGCCGTTGATACGGTAGTAGGGGAGGATACATGCAGTATCCTCACGGTTAACCGGCAAGATCTTATTTTTGCTAGAATCTGTCGGTCAAACAAACGATACGAGACATATAGTTTGTTACAGTCGTATTGGACAACAAGATACGAGTCGTATAGATTGATACGAGTCGTATAGATAGATACGACCCGCATGGTTTTTATATTTTCAAAATTTTATAAATGTTTGGTTGTCTTTTTAATGCATATATATGACACAACCAATCTTATGTTTTGTGATATAAGAATTGTGGATTTCACTGGTAAATTTCAATGTTCAATTTCACTATTGAATTTCTCCAATTATCTAATCATCAAATTCTTCGCTTGTTTTAATTCATAAAGACTTGTGGATGACAACCAAATAACAAGATGTTTCATTTTGAAATTGTCATTTTTTTATTTTGTGACGGCTAGATCTCAACGGATCCAAAGTAACGATTGGAAAATTGAAATTGTGGGTCGTTGCTGGGCTCACGGTGTTGTGAACCACGCCCCTTTTTTCCGAGGTGACCGGTGTTTTGGGCTTAAGGGGGGCTACGTGGATTGAGCCACGCCCACGGTGCTGGAGAACATCTAGTAGCCTAAGAAGAATGGGACCTCGAGACAATTAAAAAGAATGGTCTGTTTGGAATGAGGTAATAGAATGGACGAGTGAATGGAATGTGCGAGGCAATAGAATGGATAAGAAAATGAAATGGATCATTACCATTCCATTTCATGTTTGGTTGTAAGTGGTAATGAAATGAATCATTACTTATGTTGTTTAGTAGACACAAAAAGATGAAGGAATAAAATACAACTTTGGGTCGGGTCATGGTTTTAGTCATTGTTCGGATCATGGATCGGGCCGTGGTTCATCACATGGGTTAGTTCGTAGTTCAGGTTGTGGGTCGGGTCATGGTTTAAGTCATGGGTCGTGTGTCGACTCATGGTTTAGGTTGTTGGTTAGGTCATGTTTTGGGTCGTGGATCGGATCATGGTTCGAGCCATGGGTCTATTCATGGGTCGAGTTTTTTGTTAAGCTCATGCGCCGGTTAATGGGCCAGGTCATGGGTTAGGTCTTGGTTTGGGTCCTGGATCACTTCATGTGTCAGCTCAAGGTTTAGGTCATGATTCGAGTCATGGTTTAGGTCATGAGTCGGGATATGGTACAAGTGATGGGTCGGATAATGATTTGGATCATGGGTTAGGTACTGGTTCTGGTTATGGGTTGGATCATTGATCGTATCATTCTTTCAATGAAAGGAACGAAAAAAGAAACATTCCTTATGTAATGGTACGTTCTATTCTTAACTGTAATCAAACATGACTTATTTCATTTCAACTTATTGGCTCATTCCATTCTAGTCTCCATTCATGCATACCAAACACTACTTAAATGTATTTTTATTTCACAAAATTTTTCGTGTTAAGATTTTTAATGAATCGGTCCATATGCATATAGGTTAGGAAATACAATATTAATAACTAGGTTATTAACTCATATGTTACACAAATTTGTAATTATAAATGATCAAATTAAATGTGTTTCAATGGTATTCCAATGACGTTTTTTTTTTTTATGAAAGATCATTGGATTAGAGTCTTGCCTAAAGAAATTTATTTCGGGTTGAATTACGGGTAAGGTGGATGGGTCCAATCATCACTTCTATGTTCTTTGTACGGAAAAGTCTTTCATTTCCAAATGTGATTATAGGTGTCAAAGTCTTTTTTACTGAAAAACAAATGTAATATTAAAGTATAAATAAAAATTATTACATAACAAGATATAAAATGAAGTTGCGATTAAATTTTTTAAAACATAACAACGTGTTATTAATTAAATATTTTGTAATAATTAAAAAAATTAATATTTCATAAGTAACGATTGGTTATCATTACTATCTTATAAATTAATTTGAAATCTTTTAACTAAAATCACATAAATTTTATTTAACGTATTTCTAAACAATAGAAACTTAAAATTAGATTTTTATTTAAACAAAAAACAATGAAATAAAAAGTTAAATAAGAAAGTTTAAGCAAAATAATATATGAGATTGACATGTGACATTAACTGAATCAATTTACAGCCGAAGTTACCTGCACATAGGAAAGGCGGTACGATTATAACTTGTGCGTTGTGGTGTTACATACACTTAAAAGAAACATATGAGGTCGCGAAGAATGAGTTATGTAGATTAAAACGTTGATATAAAACATTATTATTCTCATACATTGCGTTATAAGAATTAAAAAAAATCAATAGAAAATAATATAAGAAAAGTCAAAAGCGACATCGCATGATGCGACGTGTTTACGAGCTTCACTATGTGCCTTGCGTCGGTGACATTGATGTGATTAGATACATAAAATAAACATATGAAGTTACAGAGACTCGGTTTTGCATATCAAAACATAGATAAAAGACGGTTATATAATGATACGATGTTTTTACGTTATAGTCACTCGTTATAACCATAATTATTAATTTTTTTTTTGAAAAAAGTTAACAAACAAAAGTTATCGATGATAAAATCTCTTTATTTATATAATAGGGGATTAATTTTAAACTTTATAAACTAGAGGGGAAACTTTAGAAACCGGAAATTTTAGAAACCTTTCAAAGTAGCCGAGTTAGTTTCTCTGGATGGAAAAGATCACTAAACAATTCTACATGAACATGTATTAACGTGATACAACTCGTTTATAAAACCTTTTAACCGCGTTGTTCACATTAAAGTGGTTCAGAACAGGGGCGGACCTAGGGCTTAGGGTCCAGGGTCAAACGACCCCAATGATTTTTTTGCACGTAGTAGAACGTATTAAAGAAAAATATGATTGAACCCAATAATTTTATGAATGTAAACCCACAGAATTTGCAAAATATTAAGCTGCTTCAGTGGTAAATCCAAAGGGTGTGAAAGGTGGGTAGTTTTTTAAACCCACCCAGGTTCGATTCCATTTAGGAACAAGTGGGTTTTTTTTTTTTTCTAACCCACACTTTTACACAAGATGCTTGTGGAGTAACAACATTTGATTAAATCCTTTTGCAGCAACAAAAAGATTATCAAAGCATTCAAATGGGTATCAAATTCATGTATCAAAATTTTAAAATCAATTTAATAAAACACGAAATCTGCCACTTAATTTTTGTTATCTCGTTTTTTTAATGTTCAACTATATTTTGATTTTAATTTGGTTTGTTTGTGGTTTAGATTCGTGTGATATTACTTCTCGGTTTTGCCAGTCTTTGATTTTTGTTATTAGCTGTTCTGATTCGTATCTAACTTCGACCATGTGTTGTTAAGTATCTCAGTTGACTCCACAAGATTTTTTTTATTTTATTTTATTGACTTCTTGTAGTATTTGATTAAAACTTAGTTATATTATAATTTTGTTGCATATTATTTTATACATGTTAAATTGCTAGATGTTAATTTTAGTTTGATATGGATTTTGTTAAGTTGAAATGACCTTCAAAATGAATACAAGGTATGAGAAGTGAGATTGTTTGATGACCCGACCCGATCAAACTGATGAACCGACCCGGTAAAAGGATTTTCTAGGCCAAAAATTAGTAGACCATAAAAATGTAACCCCATTGAATTAGAATCCTGGGTCCATCACTGGTTAAGAATACGAAGAAACATATGATCTTGCAGCAGTACGGTTTAGATATCAAAACATCTATAGAAAACAACATTAAAAATTTGCTCGCATGCCGACTTATTAATCAAAAATAGAAATAAAAACAAAAAGTGAAAAATGTTTTGCAGTTTTCATGACAGGACCCAATAATTTGCCAATCCTTCTTAAGCAATTAATATATAAAGCCTAACAAAAAGAAAGCTAAATTAAAATATTTAAAAAGCAATCCAAATGAAATAATTAAATAAACGGGTGCCACGCGGATTTATATTTTAAAGCCTTCTTTGGTCTTCATAGTCACGTTTTCTGAATTTATTATAAAGAAACCTTTACAAACTTAATAGTAATATTTTTTTAAATATAGTTGTAATAGATTAGTAACTAGCCCAAAATAATAATAATAAGAAAAACAATAAAAATAATAATAATAATAATCTAACTCTAATAAATGATTCAATAAAATACCACATAGCAACATCTAATATATAAGATTAAATAAATAAATATTATATTAAATGATGTAAAATGTAATTTTCGTACATAGAGTTTGTAGATCTTAATAATTCAATCCACCTTTAACATAAAGTGTCTCTAATATTTCAAATTTAGTAGTTATAGTCCTAATATAAAGTAAATTTCAAATAATATTTTAGATTTCAATGAATAACATTGATTTATAGAAAAAACATATTTATTCATTGTTATGTTATTTTCATATAATAATAATGTTTATATTCTATTGTTTAAACTAATTATAGTTTTGTTTATTTTTTTTTTAGAATAAATTTAAGTTCTTTAATATTAAAGCATCATTGTTCACGCATACAAAGAGAAATATATGTCATAATAAGACGGTGTTAAAACTTTACACATAAAAGTATAGCGGTAAGAGGGGACGGAGTGGCTTGGGGAGAAGAAAGGGGCCCGCCTGGGGCCGAATTGGGAACACCGCCCTCCGGGCTCGGGGTGAGGAAGAGCGGGGTGTCCAAGCCGGGTCTTGCCGAATCAGAAGGAGAAAAAGTAACCGTTGAGGTTACCGTTTGGACCTAAAAAAATAAGGTTGAAAAGTGAGACGCCATTGCACAAAGTGGGAAAAAGTGGGAAAGTTGATGCAACGCTGACGCGACAGTGAGAAAAAGTGGATAACTCTCTCCCCTCTTAATTAGAATCTAAGGCCATGTTTGATTTGTGAATCTATAAAATTAATTGAGGATTGGAAAAAAAATCCTTTCAAATTCTTGTTTGCTTGGCTATTAAATAAAGATTACCAAAAACACCCTCAAATACCACCTCAAAATTTTAGACCAGAACAAGTACTCATATCACTACCTCAATTAAACATAAGTTTCGTTCGAGAGATCGACTTAAACACGAAGATCAGTGCTAATGATGAAGCATTGACGAAATTACTTGTATAAAGTTCATTAGGATAAACACTGATAAAACGCTTGCAATTAAAGTCAAATTTCTTAGCTATTGAGCTAAAAGAGTTTGCTACCTTTTGTACGTACATCTTTTCGAGACGTTAAGAAGCTGTAAGAAAGGAGAAAGATGCAACTAATTATATTTAAAAGAAATTACTCGTATAAAGTTCACCAGGATAAACCCTTAATAAAAAAGATGTTATATCAGTATATCACCCAAACGTAGAGTTATGCTAAATCCTTCTTTTATATTAGAAAGTGTAAGAAAGATTCTATAAGAAGTTTGGAGTTGAAATTTGACATAATGCATATGTCATGAAACAAAAAGATTATATTAAAAAGTTTGAAAAGGTTATTTTAAGAAAAACACTTGAAACAAAAACCAAATCTACTCTAAGACCGGTGGGTATGCACCTTGGTGAGGGCGTGGATGTGGGTGATCACGCCCAGTATACCGCCCCCCCCCCCCCCCCCCCCCCCGGGGGTCGTTTCCGGGGCTTGGTCCATCCTCACGTGGTTGGGTTCATGTGGCATAATCTCCAAAATTCGACTGTTGCCTATTTATTTGACCGTTGCCTATTTATTTGACTGTTGCCAACGATTTTAAAGTAATAATAATATAATAAATAATAATATAAATCACAGTTAATAACCATCCAATCCCCTATATAAACCAACCCAAACCTTATTCTTTCATACTCATATTTTAACCAATA
Source organism: Stevia rebaudiana (assembly GCA_009936405.2). Lineage (NCBI taxonomy): Eukaryota > Viridiplantae > Streptophyta > Magnoliopsida > Asterales > Asteraceae > Stevia > Stevia rebaudiana. The sequence goes on from WOUH02001726.1 coordinate 7,450, forward strand.
AACCTCATTTTCTATCAACCAACAAAATGCAATTACCACCCCCAATCGGGTCCGATTCCAGCTACAATTACGACCTTTTTGTAGAAGCCGTTGTTGCCACGGCCGTGATTGTGAGTCAACAAATTCAGAGACCAATTGTACGTACCAGAGAACAGCTAAACCGAGACTGTATTTCTACCGACAAACAACTTGTTGCTGATTATTTTTCTCAAGACCCGGTATATGGCGATGATCTTTTTGCACGACGTTTTCGGATGAGTCGTGATCTTTTCACGAGGATAGCTTATGATTTGGAGGAAAATTTTGAATTTTTTCAAAGAAGGTTTGACGGTAGAGGTAGACTTAGCTTTTCTTGTCTTAGAATACGTACGGCCGCTATGAGACAATTAGGATACGACACTTGTAGCGACTCGTGGGACAGTATCTTCAAATGTTAGCACGAAACCGAACGTGAGAGTCTTAACAAGTTCAATAGAGGTATAAAAGTGTTATTCTTAAATTCAAATTAATTTTTAGTTGTAAATTATATTCATTTTATTGTTATAACCGAACGTGCAGGGATCATTGCGCTTTATGCTGACTGATACTTACGAAACCGAATTGGTGGGACATTCAACAACTATATACGCATCACGGAGATTGCAACGGTTTCCCGGGCATGCTTGGCAGTATAGATTGCACGCACTGGGAATGGAAGAATTGTCTAACGGCATGGCGTAACCAATTTCAATGAGACGATCATGGTCATCCAAGCATTATGCTCGAAGTGGTTACCTCATAAGATCTTTGGATATGACATGCGTTTTTTGTGTTGCTGGATCGAACAATGATATCAACGTTTGGGATTAATCACCTATTTTTAACGATATTGTCGAGGGTGTAGCGTCGGGACAACAATTTATATGTAACGGCAATACGTACAAGTACGGCTATTTATCCACAATACTCTACCCTGGTGAAATCATTTATCATGCGACAAGACAACGGTGAAAAATGTTTTTATTTCCAAGAACGCCAAGAATCTGCAAGAAAAGACATCGAAAGACCATTCGGTCATGTCCTAAAGACAAAATGACACATTATTAAGAATCTGGCGCGTTCATGGAAACAAACAAAAAAATTCACGCGACAATGTAAGCATGTTTGATTTTACACAATATGATTATAGAAGATACGGGACGTGCAATTTGCGAGTACGTTGAAGATGACGATCCGGATCTAGTCGAAAATTTGAGATTACCCACGACAAAGACTACAAAATCGTCAAATGGTTCGTTGTAGCGACATACATATGAATCTCAAAGCCGATTTGATTGACCATTTGTGTAATAACCGTAAACGTTTTTTTTTTATTTCTATGTCAATTTTTTTTATTAAGTAATGTTTTTTTTTTATTAATGTAATGTCTTTTTTTATTGATGTAATTTTTTTTTATAATTTTTAAGATTAATGATTTTTTTTTATTATTTAGACGTTTTTTCAGTTTTCACTATAATAAAAAAACAAATTTAAATAAATCAATAATTAATCAATCATACCACAAGCACAATGCATTTTCTCCAAAACCATCTCCAAGTGGTTGCTCACGTGACGCCTACATGACACAACCACTCACACTTCCAATCACAACGCATACCCCATGGTCTAACAAGTATATCTAAACTTTAAAAACTAAATCATATCATTTTCCTTTAGAATAAATCCGAGTTCAAATTTATTATTATTTGGGATTTCTTATTATTTGTTTATTAAGAAAAGTTTCAATCTTAAAATATAATCTTCGACATGAAATCAGATTCAACTTTTGTTTAAAAGGCAAAACATATCATTTTCCCTCTAAAAAATTTCTCATCATTATATCCACTACACCCCAGATATGTCAATCACTCATTTTGACATCAAATGTCTTATAAGAATAATATGCACATATATACGTACATAAATATATTAGAGTCCCTTCGAGGAAATTCGATAAAATTAAAACGATTACATCGAATATTATCATGACCCCCTGGGCCCTGCACAAGAATGACAAATAAATATATTATAGAAAACACTTTACATAATTTCCCTAAAATACAAAAATACATATACATATGTATTGATGTCAAAGAAAGATACAACCTGTTTTTATATATATACTCCCCGACCAAACTGAGTAAAAAAAACGGACGACGACTATAAAAATACACAGGGCTGGTTCTGAGAACCTGAAAAAATTTGTGGGCCCAGGGAGACGGAAAAAAATAGGCCCCTAAAAAGCAAACTTAATAGTTTATATATAAATAAATAATATGATAATTATTGTTATAATAATAATAGAAAAACGGATGTAGTATAGCAAAATGATATAAGAATGCCGAAATGAATTGTGATGCTCTCATAGAATTTTTGAAAGCAAAGCTTTCGATCAATTCTTTATAATCCATGTCGTTTAAGATATAATTCTCAATAGATATCATTGTCAATCCATTAAGTCGTTCTTGTGACATTGTTGATCGTAAGTAGGAGTTCAACAACTTTAATTTTGAAAAGCTTATTTATTGTTGATGCCACTATTACCGGAATAGTCAACAAGACTATATGCAATTACTGCATTAGGAAAAAACCCGGTCTGCTTCAGACTGCTTGAAGCATTAAAACGAGAGGTAATTTCATCATATAAAAGTGTCTCAGTCAACTTCAACTCAGTATAAAGTTCACCGGCATCAATATTTGATTCTTCTCCATACTTCAATGTTTTTGAAGAAGATAACAACAGACTTAATATCATTTTCATCAAGTTGCTTCAACTTTTTAGGAAGCAAAACCAAATAGTTTTTTGTATTGTTCGAATCTTGTTTCAAAACAAAGTAATTAGATGCCTATTGAACTTATTAAAGAGAAACAAATAGTTTTTTGCTTTATTTTGAGGTCTTTTGTAATCTGACGCACAGAGGGCCATTGAAGTTGAATTACTAATGGGCTAAAAGTTAATTGAGTTTAAAATATTGAGCTTATTTTAATTTTTTTAGTAGGGTCTATGTTTCAATGAGTTTAAACTAACTCAAATAGATTTTTATATAAGAAAATATACAGATAAAATATATACACATTTTTTTTATAAATTATGGGCTCCTTAAATCTGTGGGCCCTGAGCGGTTGCCCACCTCGCCCTCCCTTCCGGACCGGCCTTGAAAATACGGACCGGTTGTGATAAAATATGAACTGTAGTTTTGAAGAAACCAATTGCTTGTTGTTTAAAACTTATATATTCACAAACAAAAAGTGGATAAGAAAAAATGGATCAAAGCTTAAAAAATACGGACTGAATGGTTAAAAACAAACTGCTATTTTAGGCTTACATAGTCGCATATTAACTGGGCAAAAATGACAGAACAAGCCCAAAAAATACGGACCACATCAAAAATTAAAATATATATATATATATCAATATCATACTCACATGAAAAATAATGAAATTTTCTATATGTGATTTTTTATCGGAGCAAACTAGCAATGCTCAATGCTCATGAAAGTCAACATATGTGATTTTTCCTTTTATGTCATTTCAGTCTTGTTTCACGTATTTTTTAAATGTAACGTGAGAATCAGTTAATCGTAACCGTTAGATCTCTAAATTAATGGTTTAAAAGTCTTTTTATCCTTTTAACCAGAAAACTCTATTGTATTAGAGCATTCACAGCCCATCCTCCATTAACTTACTTATAATTTAACACAAACTCATCATTATTAAAAAAAATTGATTACTTTTCAAAAACTTCATACAACTATCACTATTTTCATCCGCAATTTAATTAAATAATAGTTTTTATTTTATTTTTTATAATTTTTTCTCTCACCTCCACTCACACCCATTAAAAAATAATATTAAAATAATAAAATATGGATTTGTTAGGTTCCCCCAAATATGAGGGATGGATTGATTTCCCTAATAATTATAGGGTTGGGAGATGGAGACGGAGGATGAGATGGAGAGTGGTTTTTTGTTGTTTTGATAAAAATTTAGAGATACGATTAGAAATGGAGAGTGGGTTGTGAATACGATCTCCTAATAGTTTAGCTTACATGTAATTAAGAACATAAAAGATTTTGACCTTAATGATCACAAAGTTTTTTTTTTTTTTTTCTTGAGCAACATAGGATCTCACATGCTAGTCACCGGTAGCCGGGCGATGTAGCCAAGGTAGATTCCTCGACCTCCGTGAGACCGTACCCCCCAGATAAGCGGGAACCGGATGGAATCCGTAAACCCTCTCCCCTCCTCAGGTTTGAACAAAAATATTTAGGGGGGCGCGATTTATTTATTTTTTTGACAAAATTAGGAGGCCGAGCTATATACTAACTTTTTTTTTTCAACATAAATCCTGAATTTTATACTACGGACCAAAAAAAGGGGGGCTGTGACCACTTCTAGCCCTCACTAAGCTCTGCCCATGACTATAAATTTTGTCATGTGTTTTCATGTAGCTCATCAACTCAATATTTGTAACCTTAAGCCCCTTTAGTCTCAATGACCTCATGCTCCATTCATTGATCTTCTACAACACTCTTCGACCTTCATCATACGACAATAACATAATCGATCTCCATCTTCTTATACTATCATAGATTAAGGCCTATTAATACATAAGAGAATAATGAACAGCTATATTTAGTTTGTGATGATCGAAGCTTCCATTGAATTACGTTGGCATAAATATTTGTTAACCTACATTTAGAACTCAAAATTACAAAACGATGAACGTATATGTTTCACCAAACATCCTTTGCCCAAATTCGATTACATAAAAGTATGATTGTGTAAGTCACATAATTGTATGCGTTATCTACACCATATATATGATTGATACGTCTGACTTTTTTGTATTACAAATCACCATGTGTGTAGCGTAAGTGACTTTAGAAACCAATGATTTTTAATGAAAAATTCCAAGATCCTTCCAAGATTAATCACAATGAAAGACTAATGAACATAACATCATCTACACACAAAACATATACTTTCCCAAGTTTCGCTTATTTGAATTTATCATATTTAATTATCTACAATTACAAATGCGTCTCTTTTAAAATTACACCTTATATATGTTTTTGTATGCGTACATACATTTCATTAAAAAAAATGTGCCCAAATTTCTAATGTAGTATTGTGTTGAAAAATTAGTTGAAAATATGATTTTTAGCAACTATGTTTATAAAAATTATTATAAGTTAAAACACAGCGAGGGGAAATGTGAAGTTTGTTTATTTTGATTTTGGCCGTTATAGTTCTAAGGATGTTTAGTTTGACCACCAATGAACTTTAAGCGAGTTTTAGGTTTAAAGCCACTTGTCCTGCTTCATTTTTTTTTTTTCCTTCAACCTAATATATGTTACTCTCTGAGTCTCTGGTAAGGGTGTACATGAAACCAAAAAACCGAACCGAAACCAAAAAAACCAAAATATTCAAACCGAAATAACCGAACCCAAATAAACCCGATGGGTTTGGTTTAGCTTTTCCAAAAAACCAATGTGTTTGGGTTTGGTTTGGGTTTGCATAAAATGAAAACTCAAAAAACCGAATGTAACTTTGGCTTACTAGTAAATAAGGATAATGTAGTTTTTATGTAATCCCACATTGAAACTTTAATGAAAAAATAGAGGAATACTCTATCTGTAAAAGAAGAATGTACCTTTTATTTTAATCTCACATTGAAAAAAAAAAGAAACATTAAAACAGTCTCCTTTTATAAAGAGTTAATTGTAGTTTTTGTCTCTGTGGTTCACATGAAATTGCCAATTTCGTTCATTTTTAATTTTCTTGCGTGTGATACTCTATGGTTTACACTTATTGCCATTTTAGTCCAAAAGTTAACTCTGTTAACTCTATCACGTTAAAGTCTTTATGGTCAATATGAAAAACCCACTATTGTAATAAAAAAAACTCACCGTCCCCAATTTCAAACCCAAACATCCATAATCAATTTTGAAACATGTAATCTCTTCAATCTAAAATTCAATCGAAGAAAGACTGAAATTTTAATTTTGAAGATGTGTGGTCGACTGGTCGGAGGCTTGGAGCATCCGAGCAGAGGCGGTCACCGGTCGGAGGGGAGGGTCGCCGGTCGGAGCAATCGAACCCAAAAGACCAGCCAAGGTATAGTCATCTATTTTTAGGTACTTTTATGTATTTATATCATGTAGTCATGTACTATAATTAAGCGGCTAATAAAATGATATTGTGCATATAGGTGAAAATTCTTATGAAGGATTCCTACTGGCACAAAGAAGTGGAAAGACAATTGGGTGAAACAATATATTTGACATTTAAATTTGAAGAGTTGAGTTCCGTCGAGCACCATCGAAAGATGACATATCCATAATCCATTCAAATCAAACGCGGGATAAGTAATCCTTGTTGCAATCTTGTTATGATTAAAACTAAACTTCTTATTAGATATAGCTGAATTTCGTAAAACTATATAGGAGTTAATGGGTCTTAAATGAACCGGAAAAGTTTGGGTTGGTATAATGGTTTGGAGGTCAGCGTAATGTGTGAAATAGTATTTTTGTTTGGGACATTGTGTACACAACAGTATGTAAACAACATGGTTAAAATAAATGTGTGTATACTAGGGGTTCATAATATAGATAATCATCATTGTATGGCTAAAAGAAATGTCATATCCTTCATATACCTTTCTATTACATGATCAATCATACTGGTTTCATAAGTTTTTAGCATTATTTACCGCAAGATAATAAGATGTTTCTAATGTATTATTTTGATAAATATATTTGATTTTACAGATTTTGAATTTCAATACCACCTCTAAATATATAAATAACAAACAATATACTGCATTTCAATACCACCTCTAAATATATAGATAACAAACAATATACTGTATTCATTAATTAAAACATGCTACAAAAATTTTTGTTCTAACAGTATTATTTGGGCTAAATAGCTATAATAGATGACATGTGTATTAGCATATCTTGTGTATTCTACGAAATCACCAACTATTCGACTAGAAATAAAAGTAGGAATTCAAGATCAGTAAAGAAATATTCATCGATCATTGATTTATTTGAGATCTCCCTAAATCACTCATTCGTTTGCCATTCCTACAAATATCAAATCAGTCCATTACGTAGCCTAAATTACATTTTATAAACCTTTTTTAACAAATATGAATGGGCTATTCAAAAAACTCGTTGAAGTTTATTTATTTTGTAGATAACAAAAATTAATAAGAAATTATCAAACCTTAATAGAAACAAATATCAAATATTTTGAAAACCCGGGTCATTTTCCAACAATGCTTGAAAACTCAAAGTTATCCCCATTGCGTATAAATTTGCAATGAAGATAATTTCAAGTTTTCAAGCATAGTTGGAAAAATGTTCAATGGTTTTGAAAAAAAGTATTGTATCTCATGTAAAGCTAATAATTTCATATTAATTTTTGCTATATACAAAGTAAAAAAACTTCAAATAATTCTTTTAGAAGCCTTTTAATATTTGTTAAAAATTTTTATAAAATATAACTTATGTTACGTAATAGATCAATTTGCTATTTGTAGGAAATCGTAGATGAGTGAGTGATTTAGTGAGATATTAAGATATATCAATGATTGACGACTATTTTTTTTCTCTAATTTTAAGTTCCTAACATTATTTTTAATCAAATAATTTGTTGTGATTGCTTAAATTATTAAACAAAGATATGGTTAATACAAATGTCATGTATTAAAATAATTCAGTCCAAATGAATTTATTCATATAAAAATGTTTGTAACATGTTTAAATTACTAAATGAAGCATATTTGTTTTCTATAAATATATACTAGGTTATAACCCGTGTGTTACACGGTTCTAGTGATAAACAATTCATAATTACAAAGTTTAAAAAACATTGATTTCTTATAAAAGATATAAGCCCAAAGCTTATCATAGGTAAGTAAAATAAATGATAGTAAGATACAAAATGATCATTTCTAAAACAAAGTACATTACATAAATTAAAAGGATTGTTAAACTGCAACTATAAATTACATCAAAATGATTAAACTAATTACAAATCTGAAAAAATTTCTTGTAGACAATATTGGTCGTTTTATTAGTTAGTTTACTATCTTTATCTAATATTAGTAATTTAATTTCATCTACTCCTGAAAGTGATATGTATAGTTGACTGACATATTTTACAATCAACCAGAAGGTCCTGACATTGCTGGCAAACCTATCAAATACAAACTAAATGAACAATAATATTATATCAACTAAAACAGCAAACAAATTCTGAAGTTTCCCCTTTCATCCTGAAAATTGTTGGGATCGCATATCCAGTCACTGATGGGATTCTTAATATCCATACCATCACCTGCTGCAACTAAGTTTAGTATAATAATATGACAATCAAACACAATTGGTAGGTTGTTACAAGATAGCTGAATGTTGCTACTTACATACTATTTAAGATTTTGGGCGCTTTAAAAAACTGATCTTGAAATTCATTAGTGGGCCCGTTTGAACCTATAAACCGTGACAAATCCATTATAGTGTAGTCTAATGAATAAATCATCATTTTCTCAATCTGTTGTACAAAAAAACATAAACTTATGTAAAAGGACCTGTTTAGTGATTTGATAATAAGAAAATCATGTGTAGAATTTTCAGATGCTTTACGTTTAGTTTTTGTTGTTTGGCTCTTTGACTGTTAGGAAGCATACGGATTTCATTTTGTAAGAAAAAAATATTATTAGCAAACAAATTAAGAGTGTTTTATGAATTAATGTACACACCCACATATATATACATGAGTGTATATAATAAAAATATTCTGACCTTAAGTTTTCAACTTGATCAACCAGCTGGTATAAAAACCACATCAACCAGTTTTTGTTGAAGGTCCATGTTCTGACTCCTGATTAAAATAAAATAAAAAGTTGAGAATTTGATGAGTATGTATATATAAATGAAAAGCATTGGGAAAAATATTTGTTCATGACATACCAAATACCTCTTTGAGCTTCCTTTTATGTTTTGAGTTCTAGTAAAATGTTCTGTCATCAATCAAGTGAAAATCCTAAAACATCACATACACTTTTGAACAAATCCACCATTTTAAAAATTATTATAATAAACGTTTCTGTATGCTTTCTATATGAATCTGAACATGAACATCACATTTTAGAAGACATATCTTTTGAGAAACACTGTACAATAAAAACCATGTATGAATAACAATCTTATACGATACATAATCAAATATAAGTAAAGCCACACATAATTTCTTGTTGATTGTAAAATTGATTAAACCAAAATACTTATTTTATTTAGTTTGTATTAATGTTTGCGGAAGCAATTAAACAGTGAAAAATCATACTATTTAAATTTGCAATTTGGGTTGCAGGTTATATCAAACTGATTTTTTTTTATCGTTGAACAATGAGTTGTGATTTTTTTTTCAGGTAATATCAAACCGATTTTTTAATTAATGGACGGTGACATGAAATGGGATTATCCAGTCAACTAAGAAAAATCGATTATATGTACATTAACATACCAAGGACTTTGAAAATTAACATAAAACAATCAATTAATAAACCAAGAATGACCAAGAAACGATTATCTATAAATTAACACAGCTATAATTGATTATATGCTTAACATACAAAAATATATTAGTCAACCAAGAACGACCAAGAATCAATTATCTTTCATCGGATTAAAAGAAAACCCGATCGTATGACATACTGATTGTAGCTTAAATCGATTATCTGTAAATTTCGCTACGAAAAATATACCAAGAACGACTAAAATTGGTGATTTACAACATCAGAAGATTAACAAACCACAAATCGGTAATCAATTTGCATAATTCCTATATTTTCAAAGGATTTGAAGAAAAATCGATCGAATGACATATTCAATGTAATAGCAAATTAACAATGATAAAAAACAGTTTGGATCATGATATTAATCAATCAACTTACCTTGGTGACGCATGATTTTAGAACCAGCAGCATGAATAAGGATGATCTTCCATGCCTGCGCTAGGGTTTATCACTGATGAAGGATAGCCGGAGAGGACGGAATATGGAGCGTGAAAAGAAACGCCAAAATAATTTTAATTTTTTAGATGTGCGCATCACGTGAGTCGAAAATTTGAAGGAAAATGCTGCTTGATAAAATGCCAGCTCTCCTTTATTAGCAATGTTGGAGAAGACGCTAGGCAGTCAGCGAGGTATCGCCTAGGGATTAATCGGGACTAGGCGGATTGAAAATTTTTTATGTAATTTTGTGAAATTTTTTATATACACACATCAATATCAATATAATACTTCAAAATAAGTTCAAATACTTTAATGATTACTTGTTCTTCTTATATTTTCACATGTCGATGTTTCTGTATTCATTATTATACATTAAGTATTCAATAAACAGTTTGAAATATACATGTAAATATTAAATAGATATTAATTGTAATCATTTTTCAAAATATTAACATTGATCGATGTACTGGAGGGTCCACTGCTCCATAAATCAGAGCAGTAAATTGCCTTGATAACACAAAACACTCAATGCATTTGACAGAGAGTAATTATAAATTTATCTTTTCTTATTACCTATCACACACATTTCATCGTCATTCTGCTTATGTTTCTTCAAGTTCGTCTGCTCGTTGCCTAGTTTCGAACAAATCACCACCACCCATCGTCGCCACTGTTTCAAACAAATCATCGAGTTCTGGTGGTTCCAAATTGACCACCCGCCGTCGCCACTGTTCCGAACAACTCATCGAGTTTTGGGTGGTACAGTTACTAATACAGCATCACCACAAGCTGCCTTGTACCCGTTCTTTCTTCTGCCACCGCTGCTATGCCGTCTTCGGCCACCGAACCAGGCAAAACGTGGGACAAGTGGGTGGATCCAACTGCCGGAAACCGCTCTGGAAGGAGAACCGGTAGGAACTGCCGTGTAACTGAAAAACCGTGGTTGACCGACTAGGTCCGATTTGGACCGACTAGGACCGCCGAGCGACTTTCTTGACCGACTACACCCAAATCGCATCGGAAGGTGGCCGACTAGCGCCTAGGCGGCCGCCTAGGGCGCTTTTTACATCATTGATTTTAAACGGATGGGCTAAGGTATGCGCTAAAAATTACATCAAACAACTACGCTGGAACCAAGACCTAAACTAAAGACTATGTATGCTTGAGCTAGATGTAATATAAGCTTATGTGCTGGAACTTTACGCAAGGTGTCATCTAGGGTTTCAAGATCAGAGCCTCTATGCTCCAATACAAATCAAGATTTGTGTATATTTTGATTATTGTTTTATCATTTGTCCCTCCAACGGATCATTAACGGATATATCACCCTTTTCAATTGCTACTTTACCTTTCTCACCTCCGGGTATTAGTAGCTGATAAGTACCCACAAGGCCTACCCACCGAACCAACGCTAATGCTCCCTATATACCCGAACAAACATGCATGAAGTATCCGAAGGTTGCTCCCAACCTTTCTGTAGCACATTAATGTTATAGTCTTATGAACAATGGCCCCTTAATGTATACAAAGTCATCTAATCCATAACAAGTTTGACCACCCGAAATTGGATAAAAAACACACCAAATTAGATTAAGATAAAAAGCTTCACATTAGACTTTACAAACCAACCAAGTAACAAAAGTGGCAAAAGCCCAACCAAAATTACATACTCATTCCATGTTACAAAAAAAAAAAGTATCAAAACTTGAAAAAACTAGGTTGGAAGATGAACCACAATCAACTAGTCTTCTAAACTCATACAAGTTGATTGAGTCATATCATCATCACAAACCATAAGTCTCCCTTCTAGATCACCAACTGCTACAATATCTCACTTGGTGTTGAAACCATTGTTCTAATCTTAGAACAACTATTACCTTCCATTAACAATGAAGAACTAAATCCCATCATACCAGTTCCCAAATTGAATTCCAACATATGATCTTCCAATTGATAACCTCCCAAAATCATTTCACCATTCATACCCAAACCACCATCTACGATCCCCAAACACATCACTGATTCACTCACTTTCACCATCGAATTCCGCCGTTGGATCCTCCACTTCACCAGCTCACTCTGCAACACTAGTTCAATCTCCGGCACCGTCGCCGGAGAACTGAAACAAACCCCAAACGGCGCCACCGGAGACACCATCGTCATGTTCATCGAACTAGCAGCTGTAACAAAAGCTTTTTCAAAGATCGTATAAAGTGTGCTCTTCATGACGGTGTACGGGACGGTTGAGCTTATCTCTACGCCGCCGATCGGCTGTCCTCCGGCCAATTTCCGGCCATTAATTCTAATCGAATTAACATTAACATAGTACGCACCCACATCATGGGTCGACACCAACGGTGTGTATGATAAAGAGTAAGATACACCGGTGCCGGCGCCGGTGCCGGAAATTAAAAATCCGTCCGAAGAAGATAAACAGACGGTGAACTTTCTGGGGAAATCAAAATTGTTAACAATCTGGGATTGAAATCCAATTTTTGATCTTCCCATGCCCAACACACCATTCGCACCGGCGACCAGGCCGGAAAGTAACGATTCCGGCGAACACGAAAACAAAAACCTATCAACGGTTGAGATTGGACCGACACCATCGACGGTGACGATATCCTCCGCAAGATCTCCGGAACTGGTTTCTCCGGTTATGGGGTTCTGTTGATGAACATTACACACGGTGGGAGATTTTCTTTTTTTATCACCGGATTTTGCCATCAAGCATTGAAGGGAGCCATGGTTGATGAAACTTCGAGATGAGGACGATGGTGGACACTTTAGCCAAATTGATTGACCGGAGAGATGAACGACGAGTTTCGCCGGAAGTTGAGGAGTTCCGATGAGTAATTGGGTGGTGTACTGGTGGGATTCGAGATCTTTGGTGAGTTTAAGAAGAAACCCATGATTAAATTGAGTTGTTTGAGCATGTAGTAGGTGATTGATGGTGATAAGAAAGAGGATGAACAGAGGTTGAGGATGAGAAGCCATGGTTTCTGGTGGTGGACCTGGTGGTGGTGATACGCGGCGGCAGGTAGTGGTGGCGAGACGCGGCGGGAGGCAGCGGTGTTTTGAGAGAAATGAGGAATCACATGTGAAAATCGAGTAAATGTAGGATGTGGATATGTATTTGATGGGTGGATATTATTTTATTTATTTCTTTTTGGAAATGATATTATTTTTATTGATTAGCTTTAGTGAGACTGATTCACTATACAGTCATCGGCCTTATCGTCTTCTTCCTTTATTATCTGATTGTTTTAATTTAAAATCACGTGTGACTTGTGAGAGAATTTTAATTTTTAAAACGTTGTTGTAGATAATGCTTTTAGATGGCCATTCAAAGGGGTTGTTCACTCTAACAATTTTCTAGGGCAATTTAATCGCAGGGTAATCTGATTATTGTGATTCGATTGCCGTTTTACATAAAATAACTTTTGGTTCGATAAATAAATTTATCTTTTGACTGTTTTGAGAAAACTTAACATATATGATTTTCAGGTCAGATAGTTATTAGTTTTCTATGTTACAATTGAAAACAGGTGATTTTATCTTTTAAAAAATACGACTTTCTAATAAAGAAAAATTCTCGAAACGCAATTGCCACCCACCATTACTCTGGCCAGTCTCTATTCCATCACCATCTCGGTTATCTCCTCTAGCAACTGACTGTTCCAATCATCTTCTTGGTTCCCATTTTAGTTGCACAAAGTAGTACAACTATGATTTTTCGATGTGGAAACTGTAATAGGTTTGCTTGGTTGTCTTTACGTTGTCTCTATCGTCTCTATAAAACTTATTTGAGAGAAATTTGAAAAGCACGCTTAATATAGAATTAAGAATGTTTATGAAAGAATATGCTACTTAAAATGGAATAAACGTTATCAACTACTTTTATATATAAACTTTTACATATTTAGACATGTGCAGCGTCTAGCGTAAAAGCATATTCGTGTAAATATGCTACTGTCAGAAATTTATATCAAATTAAACAAAAGGTGTGTTAAATCTTAAAGATTATAAGGATCAAATTGAATTAAAGCAAGGATAAAAAACATCAAACTATATAAAATTATATAAAGTTGCATCGGAATGAAGATATCAACGAGATAAAGAGAGTTCAAGCCAAGGCAGACTACATTATTGGGGCCTTTGCTAATGTTATAACTTTACGGGTATCAAAAATACCATTTTTGCAATTTAGCTTATTTCTTACATTTTTTTTTTCTTTTAGAAAAACTCTTAATTCGAACCTTAGATTTCTACTTGTCATGGAAATTATATGAGAGAATCTAATTAGTTTAGCAAAACCATCAAATCAATTTAACCTTATTAAGTCTCACCAAAATCAAACAATAAATTTACCTAATCAGTTTAGTAAATTTACATATTCAACAGAAATTAAAAAACTTGGGACATAGAGATTTAATAAAAGTTAGAACTGAAATCATTATTACCTAAAATTCATGTGGGGTCTATGAGGGTATAAATGAGGTGTGATCACTCAGGCCCGAATTTTTAGAGGCGCGAAATTGTATTTATTCCAAAAATGTATATGATTTACAATCAAACTTATTTAACATTTTAAAGTTTTAATTTTGATTTGCAAATTACATAGCGATCCATTAACTTATAAATTATCAGACTGTTAATCCAAATTTTGATTTATGAATATTTATTTTATATATAGGGGTTCATTTTTAATTGTCACACATGTCACTTAAAATCTTAAAGACAGCCTTGCTTAAATCATATTTAGAAACCTTTAACAAACCTACAACTTTAAATAAATAATTATTCAAAAGTTTGCGTTGATAAACTAACAATGACGAATTTTGTCGGTGGTTATGAACTATTTCTTCTACCTTCATTGGAGCTACCAGGAAAGTTGCTAGATTGTGAAGAAGAAGTTGTTTCGAAGATTTTAAATGGAGAGGTACAAGGAAGTCGATGATAGACGATTCGATTTAGGAAGAAGAAACGACTAACTATCTGAAAATCTGAATCCGAATTATCCGAAATATCTGAATATCCCGAATATCCATTATATTATTATTAATTTTTATTAATATTTGTAGGGTTTTCAATTTCTTTATGAGCCGTTTCTCACTTTTTGGTTTCCAATGACAGACTTCAAATCTTCAAACACGAATTCTTCACAGTTCTGTCTTTTCTGCAGTTCTCATCCCCAACCGTGAATAGAAATATAGAATCATCACAGTTCAAATCGTTTGTGAATCTCGACTTCTCACCACATTTTCGATTTCTCATAATTCTTCTTTTCTTCTCATTGGTGAGGTTCGGTTGATATTTTGATTGAAGCTGATTATATCCAATTGATTAAAGTCAATTATATGACTGCTGCATGCGATTAAAGACAAAATTAAATGATATTCTTTCATTTACTTAGTACCAAAAAAAAAGGTTAAGTGAAAACATTTTGAAATACTGATGTATCCACGGTTTCAGTTTGCCATTTCGAAGTGAAAATATGGTCATATTGATATTAATACTCAATTATAGATACTAATTCGGATATCCGATTTTGGTATCCGTATCAAAAAATTCGGATACTGATTCTGATATCAAAACATGATACCACCACTGTCCCACACCTTAAAGTATATAAAAATCATGCACTTGGGCTTACGGAACTTTGGGGCTCTAGACACTTGTAGATTATGTTTGGGAGCCGGCTCTGCTACACGCTCTAGAGTCGGGTGAGCCGATTCGTGTAGAGTCGTAAACACACTCTCTGGTTTGTGTATACCGTGAACTCATGCACGCCATTATGAGTAAAAGATATTGCACAAAGATACTTGTTACATAAAAGCATTAAATCGTAAGATAAAAAAACAACTAATTAGCTACATTTATTTTTTCCTTATTCACCTGGACGTCACTTTTTTCTTATTCACACATTGACCACAAGATTTTGTAGCAAATTGTTTTCTGTTTTATCACATTCAGACCAATTACGAAGAATTGCGTGCTCCATCTCTAACAATTGTTAATTAGTTTTATACTTGTTTGGCGGGTGATATAGTGCAATGTCATGGTATCATTCCGAACTTTCCTTGCATTTTAAAGGACAACGATATTTCTCTAAATCAAAGTTCAACTTTGTTTAACTTATGAGTATACTCATTGGTTAACTAGCTACTTGGGATTTATTTCTTTTTGGTTGGTGAACTTTTGGTTCTAGCTCATGCTAGTTCTCTTTTAATACAATTTATTCATTGTTCTTCAAACAAAAATGTGGTACTCTTAGAATGAAAATGTTTTTAGAGTTTAAAAGAACAAAACCTTTTTCTTTCATTCGATCATAAGTCTTCCTAGCATCAAGTGTTCGTCCTTGTGCACGTAAACCATGAAGCAAATCTTCTTCCTTCATTCAGTTGTCACCACAAACTCAGTTTCTATAGCCAAAAAAACTATATAGTATATGTCAATTTAAATAATCATTATTACCAAAGCTCAGAAAATGAATCAAAAGAATCACATGAGATTTCATCTCAGCAAGACCAAATAGTGATGCTCGCTCGGTCT
Organism: Stevia rebaudiana; assembly: GCA_009936405.2. Classification (NCBI taxonomy): domain Eukaryota; kingdom Viridiplantae; phylum Streptophyta; class Magnoliopsida; order Asterales; family Asteraceae; genus Stevia; species Stevia rebaudiana. The sequence continues at coordinate 24,051 of WOUH02001726.1, forward strand.
TAACACGGTTACAAGTAAAAAATAAGGAATGATTTTTAGCTGAAAAGCTTGTAAGGTTAGTCTAAGGAACCAACCCTAACCTTCATGCCAAACTCATAATAAATTGTACCACCTATTAATAACTTGTACCTTAAGTGGCAATTAAATATCTTTTAAAGGTTGTTAGGCAACCAGACTCAAGGGACAATCAAATGTGAACCTTAGAAACGAAAATGGCACTTCATTTTGTTTTTTTGTTAACTGCTAAATAGCATAATTTTTTCTTAAGATCATTATTCCACCAATAAAAACTAGTAAAACGTATATACACAACAAATAAACACAAAAGAACAACCATAAAATTAGAAGAAAAAAAATCAATCAAAGAAAAAAGGTACTTAAAAATCCTAACGCGTATTTTTTTTAAATCTAATGTGTATACCCGATACATGCAAGTATTCCTGATACCCGATGGATAATTGTCCAAAAAAACCCGACTAGTATTGCACCGGGTTCCTGACAAATTTATACAATTAGGTATGAAAATGGGATTACTTAATACCCGGCGAGAGCTCAACCCATTGCCATCGACTCATCCCTATAAATGCTTGGATACAAGTTTTATCCTCATAAAAAGATCTCTTAACTTTTTTATAACAAGAAGGACTTTGGATATATAATGGTGGTTCATATCCGGTCCATACTTGTATATCCAGCCCGGATGTCTCAGATAGTATTCCTGTTTGGGTAGGGTTTTTTTATTATGATCATACGCATTTATGTAGTGCACTTAAACTAACAACAAAATACACCTTGAGTTAAATAATATCCTAACGGTATTAGACTAGTATACCAAATCACTTCTCTATAATTAGAAACTTATCAACAAAAATTATGAGATTTTTAGTTAAAAAAATTTCTAATTAAATTATATGATAATAATTATAAAAAAATTGTTTTTTTATGAATCATTAATCTTATCAACAATTGATTACAAATTTATTTGATTGATAATAATTTTATAACTTTTGTTAGTTTTAAACGTAATTTAATATTATATTGTTTTATGTAATAAGATGTGTTAACATTATGAGATTACATGTGATTTTAACAACAAATGTTCGAACACCAGAGATCACCGTGACAAATATATCACCATTGTCCTCAAAGAAGAAAAATGTGTCGATAGTGATCTAAACCACCCGCCCAACCCCTAGCTCATTCGAGAATAAATTTCCTCGGGGCGAAACCTAACACATGATCCTCTAATAAAGAAAATCATTGGGCTACTATAAGAACAAATTTTGTTTTATTATAAAACTAGCTTAAAACACAGGGTTATATAATTGACACTTAAAATTAAAATTGAATTATTGTATATATTTTAAATTACTATATTGTGAACACTTAAACAAATAAATATTTTGACACTTCTATGACTATAAATTATGGTATGAGGTTTTAAAATTATTAATTAGACACTTTTTATATATAATTCCGTAAATTTAGTTGGTAATATTACAAACTAAAGAAAAGTCAAATTTAAAATTTAAATATAGTAAACTGCGGTTTTCGGCTTTGAGATTTACAAACTTAATAGTTTTGGTTCCCCCTTCACAGTTTTCATCCATAATGTTTCAAGTCTTAATAATTTTTTTATTAAAACACTTAACAGAAAACTGTTACGACTTGAAACGTATGGAAAACAACTGTTAAGACTTGAAACGTAAGGGACAAAAGTTTTTAAGACTTGAAACGTTAGTGACGAAAATTGCTAAGATTAAAAAAGTTTATGGACTGTTTCTGTTAACGGTGGACTAAAACTGTTAAATACTGCAAACCTCAGGGGTAAAAAAGCGCGTTTACTCTTTTAAATACATAAGAAAAATACTTAATTAAATAATAACAAATTTAAATGTTAATAGAATATAAGTTTATTTTATATTTTAAAATAAAATAAAAAATATAAAAAATATAAAAGTATATAAAATTTTTGTGATTTTTCCATTTGGAAAAATTTATTAGAGGTAGATTACATAACTAACTTAAAACTAGTGTATTATACGAGGTTACATAATGAATACTTAAATTTTTTATCATTGAATCATTGCATATATATATATATGTATGAACTTACTATATGTTGTGAACACTCAAATCAAATAAATGTTCGGCACTTGTATGACTATAAATTATGATTAAGGTTTAAAATTATTCATTAAAAACTTTTTTAAGGATAGATTACTTAAATTTAGCTGGTAATTATACAAATTAAAGAAAAATTCAATTTAAATAGAGTAAAGTGTGTTTTTTGTCTATGAGATTTGCAAGACATAATTGTTCAGTCCACCTTTAACAGTTTTCGTCCTTAGGCTTTCGTCATTGAACCCTTAACAGAAAGCTGCTAAGACTTAAAACGTTAGGAACAAAAACTATTAAGATTTGAAACGTTATGGACGGAAATTTTTAAGATTTGAAACGTTATAGACGAAAATTGTTAAGACTTGAAACGTTATGAATGGTTTTTATTAACGGTGAACTGAAACCGTTAAGTATTGCAAACCCCATAGATAAAAAACAATAGTTTACTCTTTAAATATATAAGATAAATATTTAATTAAATAACATATAAATCTAAATTGTTTTTAAATTTAAATATATTTTTAAATTTAACATAAATAACTATAGCCTAATAATAATCGAACAAAGAATTCATGGCCCAATCCAAAGTATCCGAGATTTAAGAAGTGCCGAAATCTATATAAACAATTAAACATCCATCTCCATAAACTAAAACCAAACACCTCTCTCAATCGGACCGCTAATTGCAACCAGTCGTCGCCGCCGTTAGCACCCAGGTGTGTAATCCGTCTCCAGAGTCTAATAATGATTTAACAGTAAACTCTTTTAATATTAATTTAGGGATTTATGTGATTTGATTTAGAACATGAATTACACAGCTGAAGTATACATTGAAGATTTGAAGGTACTTTAATGGGGGAAATTTTTATCTGTTGCAATCTAAATTCACGTTTTACGATGTTGCAACTCCAGAGAAGATTAAATTATTGGCTTTAAGTGTTATCGTATGAGGTGGATCATCAAATTTTAAAAAATTCATTGCATTTGCAAATTATGAAACAAACAAGAGTTGGATGTTTGGGATATTTAATTTGGGAATATTTTTCTGTATGAATACAGGCGTAATGTGATGGTTTCTATTTTCTTTAAACATGTTTAAAATTGTTCTGAAATGGAAATATGTTAACCTGATCTTCATAATATTTGGACCTTGTTGCAAACTAATGTGGCTTTTCACTTGATGTTATGTGTGTGCTGTAAAACATTGGTTCAATGTTTTGAGCAATAAGGAAGTGAATATTATGCATGAGTATTTTACTTCATGAATTACGAATTTTCTAAAAAATAATTATTTCCAAGACTTTTGATAAAAGGAGGCATCGAAAAGGGCTTGAATTTACATCACAATCATTTTTCTTTTCTTTTCATTTAATATCAGAATCCCAAATCATGGATGGTAATGAAATTATGGATAACATTACTCACAAACTAAAGAAACACAACATGAAGCATGTCAATAGAAAACAGGGATGATATGACATTTGACCATTGGCAAATTGAACCTTCTCCAAATGAAGAATGTCTACTTGAAGTCAGCTCTTTTTCAACTGTCTTTCCTAAATATAAAGGTACTAACTACATTTACTAGTTTATGCTTTTTCAAACTGCTACGTCTTTTAAGATCACTTGTTACTTGCCAAATGGAGATGCACTTCTATATTTACCAATTTTTGTAGCAAAATTGCTGTCATAATTGCTTGAATGCTGATTTATTTTGGGAACATTTTTTTTATATTTGGTGTTACTTTAGTGATATTTATATATTGACACCATGGTCATTATATATGCACCTTTTGTTCTTTCTTTTAACTTCGGGCTATTTGTTAAGAGTGGTGGGGTATGTATAGCACAATCCAATAGGGGGTGTGTATTATGTGAACCTGATCTTAGAGAGTTAACCAAAAACTTAATCTGGGCCCTCCATTTTAAGATGTGTATACACTGTGTAACACATGTGTACACTGTGTAACACATCTTAAATGAAGGGCTCGGATTGAAAAATGAAGGGTCCAGATTTAGTTTTTTTGTTAACTCTCTAAGATCAAGTTCACATAATACACGTCTACCAATCCAGTATATATCTATCATAGTTAATAGAGTTGGTAAAATAATTTGTATTTTAGCTAATTGCAAAAGTGGCGAGTTTGGTTTCGATCACCTAAAGTTTTAACAATGCATCTAGGTGAGAGGCGCGGAAAAAGTTCACACGCGAGACGACAAGACTCAGTAATAAAAATGATTAACTTTTTTTATGGTAGGTATATAAAATAAAAAAACAATTTAGTATATCCTCCTCTAAACATGTACAATTGCATATGTCCCCAAACCATGCTTGAAGAGCATTTTACATTATGTATTGGAAACCTGTGTTTTGGGAAATATGCAATTATGCAAGATCAGAGGGGGATATATGCAATTCTTCCTAATCTTATAATTAATATCAATAATTATATTTCACTTTTATATATATTTGTAAAATTAATATAATTTGCAGTTAAAACCATCTTACCAATATAAAGTTTTCTAAAAACTTTATAAACTGATTAGATTGAAAGAAAGTTACAGGATGGGGTATGTTAATCCAAAGATTGTAATAATATTGTTTTTATACTCATTATTAATGCATATATTATTTATAATAATAATTTACTTTGCTGTATGGTTGTTTCTCCATTATCATTGTTCATGAGGATACATATAGACTAACTTAAGGATATTTTGCATACAGAGAAGTATCTGGAAGCTTTTTGGCCTATAGTGAAAAGTGCATTGAAAAAACATTCAATTGCATCTGAGCTGGATTTGGTTCGTTATCAGATCATCATTTTTTTTTAATCCATAAATTAGTTTTATTTGTGGCAGCTGATGATATTGATTACTTATTGATATTCAGGTTAAAAGATCAATGACTGTTTCCACAACTAGAAAAACAAAGGATCCTTATATTATAATTAAAGCTAGAGATCTGATTAATCTTTTGTCTAGAAGTGTACCTGCACAACAGGCAGTTAAAATTTTAAATGATGAAATGCAATGTGACATCATCAAGATTTGTCGCTTAGTTAAAAATAAGGTATTAATTGCTGTTATACAATCTTTGTATTGTTAAAGGTGACAGTTGGTTTGTGTTTTTTTGTTACTCATTGATCCCCAGAATTTATAATTTTCAAAAGCATTTAGTTTTTGCAATCAAAATTAAATATAATTAATAATTTAACTGTAAGATGACATTTGTTCACTGTTGGCACTTATGTTGTATGAAAGGTGTGACAATTAACAGGAATAAAGTCCAAAAAACATGGGTTTAAATTTACATGCATTAATATTCAGTGATAATAAACTTATGGTCTTTTTATTTGCAGAAAATGTTTATCAAAAGAAGAAGGCGGCTGATTGGGCCTAATTCTAACACTTTAAAGGTTTGTTTTTTATTATTAAACTGGTCAGGTTGGGTTGACCCTGACATTTTTCCTATCAAAATCTTTATAGAAAAACTTGTTACATAATATTACAAAAAAAATAATTACATGAAGATAATCTAGTAGCAATTTAGTAGGTTGTATACTGTTTGTGGGTTTTGATTGTAAGATGGAAAATACTCGATGATATTATTCAAATATTAGGTTACATTATATATAGTTCACAAGAAACCCTAGAAACCTAACTGGGCCCGTGGGCTCATAGTTATAACCTATCTTATTAGACGGTCCAATGTTGACCTGATTTTACACATTCTCTTTGTAGATAATTATTTTTCTGTTGTATTATACCCATTTGACCCATTATTTTTAAACGTAAGTTGAACTATTTGGTTCGTGTGGTTAGTTTGCTGTTAACTGGCCTAATAGCTTAATGGCATGCTCAAGTACTTGCTATTTCCTAATCTTTTGTCAAAAAAGGTTAAATTATTAAATATTAATTAATATTAGTTTTTGCAATCAACCGTATAACATTAGTTATGGTTTTGAAGAAAAGACAAAAACTATTGTTTTATAACAACAAAGGCCTGATAATATTTCTACTATTTGGTCTTTAAAAAAATTTTAGAATTATTTTTTTACTTTCTACGTTTTTTACTTTCTTGTTGATGAAACTTTCTTTTATGAACTTGAGATTTTATTTTCTGAAATGCAGGCACTTGAGATTATGACAAAGTGCTATATTCTAGATCAGGTTTGACTTCTTGGATCTATTTCTTTTTAAATTTTATAAATGTAACAATTTTTCACTACTTAATATGCTATTTACTTGTTAATCCCCAGGGAAAATCAGTATCTGTCATGGGTTCATTTCAAGGTTTGAAACAAGTAAGAAGGGTAGTTGAAGACTGTATGTTTAATAAAATGCATCCCTTGTATCATGCTAAAGTGAGTATACTTGAATTTACTTTGTTTAAAAATTATATTTTTTATTTACCATCATTGATATAATGTGGTGATATAATGTGTCTTTTCTGTATTTAATGTTTATGTTCTTTAACAGGCGCTTATGATGTGGATAAGTAATCCAGAAGAGAACTGGGATAGGTTTTTACTTGATTTTAAAAAGTACGGTTTTGAATATTATTTTAAACCATTTTTAATAGTTTTTTAGATGATTTTTTTAACCGAGTTGATTCGGCTATGTGTTGCTTCTAGGTACTGTTAAAACGTGCAAAATAGATAAAATTAGCATAAGAGGAATCGAGTCTAATGAGTTAATCCGGATGAAATTAAGTTTATTATTATTTTTGTTTCCTTTTTCAGGAAAAATGTGAAACAAAAGAAGGTCAAGAGTAAAGACAAAGAAAGATTATACATCATTTCCTTTACCATAACCACCATGCAAGGTTAGAAAGTTTGAGATCAATTTTAGAAAATAATTTCAGGTAGTTTTGGTAACTGGTTCATGGGTTTGGGTCGACCCACAAACACTTTTTAATTCATTTTTATTAAATTTATATAAAAAGTTATTGTGGTACCGATGGGAACACCGCTTCATGGTCTTTGAGAGGTGGCATCTTTGGCCTTAGATATGAAGTTAAGAATCCAAAAATATCAGTTCAGTGAAAATAAAAAAATTTAGTAATAAAAGATTTAATTACACATATGATCCATGTGGTAAGTTTGGATTACGGTTTGATTCTAACTTCTTTTTTTAAATTAGAATATGGTCACAACTGTTATCTTAAAGATAGCATCTTTGGGACCAACTTTTAATAATATGATTTTGGTGGTTTATGTATTTGAATACATTTTGGGTAGCTTTTTGCCAGGTTTTTTTATGCAAAATTTGTTAAATACTGCAGAACTCTTCTAAGAAGAAACTGAAGATCAAGAATTAAGTGCTAATTTTAGTTTGTTAGGGTGATTAATTATCAGCGTTTTCATGTACATGGGAAGTGATTGTGAAAAAAAAGTTAGTTCTATTTTATTATTTATTCAGAATCTGTTTATAAAGGTTAATTTCTTGACTGTTAATTTTTTTATACGACTAGTGTTTGTGCTCCGCGAAGCGTCGCGATAGCACAAAGTAAAATCAGCAAGCTACTACTGGTATCCAAATTTTGTAGATAGTATGAAGCTAATGGTATTACAACTTAATTAACCAGGATATGACTTAAACAAAACATAACTGTTTTTTTTTATGTCTAGATATGTTTTACATATACCTTCTTTGGGTCATGTTATACTTAGAAGGCGTCTTATAGTAAAAAGGTGTGTGAAGGGTATCAAACGGATCCGATTGAGCTCATTCAAGCAGCGTTGGAACCGTCTCGTCGAAGTAAACCCCCTTTTGTTATTTTTATCATTCGATCTTATACGCAACCACCGTTTGTTTCCTTTTTTGTGTTACATAAAAGGTAGGCTTCACCATAGGTCTAATTCGTAACAGAATAGCTTTGGATTTCCTAAATTTGTGCTAGACTTATTCTTAATTCTAAGGTTTTGGTATTCATATACATATGATTTTAACTTGCAGTGATCTGTTTGACTACCAATTGTGGACGAATGCATTAGGTGAAGGCCTTCTTAGGTTTATATCAATTTGGACATCGCATTGGAGACTAAGCGCTTCTTAAAAATTTGTAGGTTAGCACGAGAAAATTGCCACTAATGTCCCGCGATGTAACCTACACATCCTTATAGGGCTTTTGGGCGCTCACTATCCCCGCGAGTTTATATCATTGATGATTAATTTAAGCATGTCCTCACACCTTATAAGGATGAAGGAATGATCAGGTTTGATTGAACTGTTTTCCCCTTCAAACTATAAATATTTTTAAAGTTCTGAACTTCTACTTATAGAATTGGTTTTATTAATTTTTCAAGGGACTATTGGAGCAAATATGTAAATACTCTTAAGATGAAGCCATGGCATATAGTTATTTTCTGGTATGACTCTTTGAGTGCCAGTAGCAAGATGTTTTAATAACGTTACTTATAAAATTTTTAGTTAGTTATTTATAAATAAAAACGTTTTGCTGTTCTAATTGCAGGGATGGAGTTAGCGATTCATACTTTATTAATTTAGAATCGTTATGTACAGTAACATATGTTTCTCCTTTTTAATTTTTGGGGCAACAAGTTTCAGGTTTCTCATGTGACGCGTGTTCTTCTTAAAGTCTACTCCTATTTTGTTCTACTACTGCGTTGTTTTTCATCTTTCTTCTTCACTGCCTCACTGATCGTTCTCCATAGGAGCTCATCATCTTCCGATTTTCAGAGGTAGGAGTGGGATCAAATACAAACTTTACTTTTTGTAAAAACTGTGAGAACCTAAGTGTTATTATTAATAACAAAGTGCTAATACAAAAATTATGTTATATACAATCATTGCATTGTGAAAATGCTACAATAACACCTTGTTATTTACACTACCACTTTGGATTTCATAATTACAAATAACAAAGTGCTATTACTAAAAGTTATGCTCTATATACAAACATATATTGTGAAAAAATTAGAATAGCAC
>WOUH02001748.1:0-20395 GCA_009936405.2 Stevia rebaudiana
ACATTTTTCTCTCTCCAATTTACTTTGATGAATAGTGTTTCTCTATATTTACTAGTTTCATCAGTTTCTCTATATCTTCCTACTTACAATCACTATTATACTATCTGTATAATATAAAGATTTCACTCACATAAATTATAAAGAACCAAATGTGAATGCTAACTAACTATTTAAAGCTATTAAACAAACATCATTATTTTTATTTCCTTTCTTCACTAAAATCTCTAAGTTCATATTTTTTCATTATATATAAGGGTAAGAGTAATATTTTTCTTTTTCCTTTACTCACAACTAATTGCATCAAATATCAAAGTTTAAAAGAAGTACCTCACTGAATATAAGTTATACTGTGATAGCTCTAAATAAGATAAAGCCACCAATCAAGCCTTAATTATTATTTCATCATTTAATGGTTGAAATTTCGATTTAAATATAGATTATAGCCTACCTTTGACCCTAGAAAATAACGCTAAATTGCCTGATTTCTTTTGATAGTGTTCCAAACAAACATGAGCATGACCTTTGTCCAAAGATTCGTCAACATCATCATCTTTTACAAAGTCCAGAAAATTCAAACTTTCCTCTCGACAAGACAAGTAAAAAAGGGGAGGGCGATAGAAACGTAGAGTGTGTATTACGTTAATTAATTTGTAATCCGATTTAGTGAATTGTGATCAAATCTTCTTTGTTCTAAATTAGGTGTTTCAGAAAAATAAACGAGTCCATCAAGTCAAGTAACATGTAAAATTATACAGTCAATAAATACACGTCAATTGTTAACAATAATACAATAGGAAAAGTTAAAATAAAAACCAATTTCCCTTTAAATAAAAAACCATTAAGTTAAGTATATTTGAAACATTTATTATTTCTTCATACGTTATTATTTTTTAAAACGGTTTGAACAATTAAATAACATTTTTTTTTTACTTTTAATACGAGTACAATGAAGTCATACAAAAAAGAACAAAAAATGTGTCGTAAAATGTTTAATATTACATATATGTTGTATTATGGTAATTTGTATTTGCTGTTATAGAAAAAATTTATTCGGTTTTTCTATTATTTTTTATCTATTTATGCATACTGCAGTTATACCACAAATATGCAAACAAACAAACAAGCAAACAAACATACCTAGTAAATCCTACTAATCGTAGGGTCTGGGGAGGGTGGGATGAAGACACACCTTACCCCTAAACTCGATGGGTTAGAGAGGCTGCTCCGTGAGAGACCCTTGACTCCAAAAAGAGATAAATGGGCGTAGGTGATGGGTCTTGAACCTGTGACCTCTTGTTGTTATATGGAATGTCTTAACCACCATACTACATGATGGCTTTTGTACCACAAATATGCAGTATGATGATATTGCATTATGATGATAATTCATATACTTACTATTTTTAACTACTTTACGTATTTTCTATATGTTTTTTTGTTTGTTTTTTTGATGTGTTTATATATACTGCAAGCATACTACATATATGTAGTATAATACAACTTACGACACATAACCTTTTTTTTTAAATAGCTTCATTAGACTCATTTGAAAAATGATAAAATTTGTTATCTAATGATGCAAACCATTTTAAAAAATAACAACGCAAGGAGAATGAGAAAATTTTGAAGTTAACTTAAATACGAGTTTTTAGTTCTCACATAAAAATGATTCTCTCATTAAGCACCTCCACATTAACATAATAATAAATGTAAATAATTTTCTAATTCATAAGACAACTTCATTTAATTTATAACTTCTAAGGCTGGTTGGATTAAACTTGATCCGGGTCATAACACTTTATGCGTTGTTGCTGTGGATTTGGGCTTCCAGACTGATAGGCTTAAAGTTGCAACATAGCTAGACTCGTTGGGCCTTTCTTTGAAGATATGCGCTTGATTAGAGTCTAAGAAGGCCCATTTGTTTATAAGTAAACAAATGTTTTGATCCAAGGTTCTTGGCACATAAAGATTTAACTTAGTTTAAAAGTCTAGAGAAGTTATATATATATATATATATATATATATATATTAGTGGGAACGTGGAAAACACTTACGTAATTTAGCAACTTTATAAAACTAACAAATCAAAGGGTTTTACTCGTATTCTTCACGAAAATTTAGCTTCTCGATCATAACAATTAGAAATAGTATGCGAGAAACAATCGACAGTTAACAAAAATGATTTTGTTTGTTTTTGTTTTCTTGTTTTTATCATGGTTGGGCCACCAAGTAAAGTGTGACCTAATATTAAGTTAGGCGTCTAACGCCTAGAAGTGAACCTTTATCGATGTGTAAGAGCTTGATTACATATGGCATGCAGGAGAGTAACTAGACTAGACGTTATGTAACTGTCATCTATTAGACTATTATTGATGCTTTATGTAACATCGTAAGTAAGATAGCTTGCAAGAAAGATAACTTGATCATGGACGGAACTTTAGTTGGGCCAGCGGCCCAGAAGGGGTTTGTGGCCACCTGTTTTTGGGCCTAGAATTAGCAATTTAGCCTATTAATTTTAAAAAGTTTTAAAACATCCAGATTTGGGCCCCTTTCTATTTTTTTTTTCCTAATCGTATTGGTTGTTTGTTTTTTTTTGTTTGTTTTTTTTTTTTCCTAGACCTCAAATCTCAATAGACAAACACGATTCACCAACCAAAGACGAGAACGAACAGCAACAAGCAACAACAACGATTCACGTGACGAGAAACAAGCAACAACAATTTTTGTCTCGTCTTTTTGGGTTTTATGTCCTCTATTAACAAGGTAATTTCAAAGGAATTGTTGTAATTTTTTTTTTTTTGTGAAATCTCCTTGACCTTAATATGTTTTTGATATACACCACCCGTGTTGAACACGGGTTATAAGCTAGTGTTGTAAATATAGTAATTTCTAATTTGATTTTATTGTGGCATTCTAATTTTTCAATAGGGCAGTAGGCATTTGGTTCTTCACTTCTTTGCTTATTTGATTTATATAATTTGGATTTTGATTAGGTAGATACAATTTGGGCATTTATTTGAGTTGATATATCATGAAAGATGAAAACTATGAATTTTTTCTTTCAAAAGAGCGTTTATAAATAATTTGATAATGATAATCAAGAGAGGACCACTACCCCTTTCGCGTTTTAAATAAGTATAATTTGTAAATTATTATCATACTGCATATATGTAGTATTTAAATTTTATGACGTAATTTTTTTTCCTGTTTAATATGACTTCATTATACTTGTTTGAAATATGAGAAAATATGTGATTCAATGGAGCAATTCGTTTCAAAATATAATAACGTATAAAGAAATAAGAAATGTTTAAAGTTCATTAAGTTGTGTTTTTTTGGTCATCGCACGACAAAGTGGTTTTCGTATGAACCTTCCCGTAATTTGTAATATTTGAATCATATAAAAACAAATTAGTTTTCTCATTGTTTGATAACAGAAGCGCTCAGAAGATAAGATATGATTATTATATAGATTACTCAATCATATCCAAAATACATTACAATTAACAATCATATCACTTGATGATATACACATGATTTGTTGTATATATCACAGAAAATTGAAAACAAATTAAAAATCTTTGGATCAATTGAAAGTTGTCAAAGACTTTCAGATCATACGAATTTGATGGTTCACTTCAAATTCTTTAATCGGATAAAACCCGATTGCAAAATTGAAGAACAAGTGTGTGGATTTTGTGTGCGATTTTGAACCAGAGAGTTTGTCGATGATATGATCATCGATCATATAATTTTCCAGGGAAGAACTGCCCTAGTAAAATGAGTCCAAATTAATCAGCAGATATTGTTGAAATGATCACAACTTCTCAAATAATGATGATTATCATTATATACTGTTTTAAAACTATTTAATAAAACTTATGCAAACTTATTTGACACGTTACGTAGCAAATAGCAATGGTCTATTCTATTTGTCAAGATTTGAGTGAATGACAACTCCTATTTCTTTAATCACCACTCCACACGCTCTAGATGATAAATGATTTTATTCACAATAAAAATTGTCGTCTTTTCGATCATGTGAAAAGAGAGTTGGACTAAATATATCACCATTGTCTTCCACCCATGGTGCATACGGTTGGCATGTTGGCTCCAGGATTTAAAGATTCAATGGTCTAGTCAAGTCACTTGTTGGTGGGATTGGTCACCATTAATAGATTAATCCAGGCCCACAACTATCTTCATGTGTCCACATCTATACATGGTTAAAAAAATTGATGTATAATGATTTTCAATGGAGTATTACACAAATAGTTTTATTGAAATACAAGATTTATATTCGATAACTTATGAGTTTGCGTTCTCTTTGTTAAGAGCTTTATATCAAGGTAAGATTTGTCTAAAACGAGATTAAAATGAATTATATATTGATTCTTGGATTAGAGGTGGGCAAATAATTTGATGCAGGAGATCTTTTATTATCTTTAATTATTTTTTAATTAATTAATTTCCTTTTTAAATGTAACAATCTCTAATATTTAAGGATGTCTATCTCATAAAATTTATTAGTTTTTGGATTGATTTTGGAATTATAAGAACTTTGTTTTTGAACCTTTTGGTTCTTTATGAGACTTTGATTAATCGATTGTTCTTTAGTCATTTGATCGCTTCCGAATCTGTATCATAATTGGTCTCGAAACCGAAACCGATAACTTGACCAGACCAGATTACCAAATTGGTTTGGGAGAAGCCGGTTTCCATCCCTATCCAAACCGTTGCCAAACCGTTGGTTTGAAACTGGGTGTAACCATGGTTTCAATCCTGTCCAAACCCGATCATTAAAAGCGAAACCCCTAAATCGGTTCCTAAAAAAAACAATTTTGATTTTTGTTAACCCAAGTCGAACTTGTTTCAACCCCATTTGTGCAGCTCTACTCAAAGTAGTGACTTTGATATTAAACATAAAAAGATTAAATGGGTACAACTTGTCACACATAGTAGGTTGAACAAACCATGAAGTGGCTTATAAGGGATTATTAATTATTCTATATGTAATTTATGTTTTTTCCGTTGAGTTTTACTTCAACTCTTACTCACGTAAAGGGGTACAAAATTCAACTTCTAACTTGTGTTAAAGGGGTGCAAAATCGTTCAATTTAGTTTATTTTTGAACTTTTATAATATACGTGTGTCAAACACGAATCCTCAACCAAGCCTGACATTTTAGTTTGTTTGATATTTGTTGCTGAAGAAACTATCGAAGATATGTTTATAGATGGTAGCTAGTTTGAAGTTTGAACTCTTTCACCTTTGTTTATTATGTATTTAATATTTAGTATTTAGTATTTGTTAAATAAAGAGTGAATCTTATTACTTCAATTTCTCAACATACACTTTCTCGGTGAGTTTTGTTAAACATGCGATTAATGGAAATAAATCTTCTTTATTCAAGTTTGTTAATAGCAATTTTGCATGTATCCATATCTTATTAATTATAACCCGTTATATATATGTTAGTTTTTGACTCGAAGGATTTCGTGGCTTCTTCATTCGTTTCTTTTCCAGCATATAACGTGTTTTATTGAAGCACGCTCAAACACTTGTTAAGGTTGTAGGGTCGACAAAAGATCAAACGTACCAACCCAACAAATGGAAATCAAAATCAAAAGTGAAGATTTCCCCTTCGCTTTTTGCTAAAGTTTTACTTTGCTGCTGCTTTTCATCAACAATGGAAACTTAAATCTATCTTATATTGGCAAAACTAGAGCGTATTGACAACAAAGTCTTCGTTCACATATCCACTATTACTAAAAGTCATTGTTTCTTTCACACTTCACTCTTAGAGTGCGAAAGTGGTTGTGGTCGTGAACCTAACCTTTAAAACACGTGCCCACGGTCAACGGTGTTAGTTCGTATTAGTTGAACCTGGTCTGCTAACTGTTGACTTGCAATCCATGTATATCACTACTAAGGGTAGTATGAGGTGACAAATTTTCATTGGTTAGGAAAGTGGACTATGAGGGTATTTAGAAATGCACAAATCAGTTAGCTATTCGGTTTCTGGTTAGCGGCATCTCAAAGTGATTTGGACCAAAATCGGCTTCGTTAAAAAACCAGTTTTGGGACATGACTAGAATCCTAACTAAACAAACCGAACCAATAACAAGAACAAGAGTTTATTTATTTGTTAAACCAAAATTTAAACTCAATAACACACAAGCTAGATGAAAAACTAATGCAAAAACATATAACAAACAATCTTTTTGGTGGTTGTCATTACTCGTTAAGTTGTCATCTCGTTGGAAAGAATGTTGGGTCGGTTGTCGTCGAGTCGTTTCTAAATATATATAATTATCAAACATTGATTATGGTTGTATAATAATATTAATAATAACTAGCGATAGAGGTAATGAACAAGCTTCATCAAGTATTTTACTAATGGTTTTCTTACATATATCCTAATATTTTTAAACCTAATTACGTATATCTGTTTTACTAATAACTACATGAAATTATTGGATACCATATGGTTTAGAGCGTGTCTGTAGCCCTTTAACTTATGTGTTTAAGGTATTGGGTTTAAGTTCTACGATGTCAGTGAGTTTTTATTTGCTATAGGTTTCCTCCTAAAAACATGAGCCTTGTCCTACATTCTATTATTCGAAAAGAATGACGATCTGTATTGACAGGTGAGGTGATCTCGGGTATCCGGTTATATTCCACCTCAAAAACATGAAATTGTCAAATCTAACCTTTGAAACTACAAAAATGCTTAAAAAAGATTTCTATTCTACTTTATATATATGCGAAGTACAAATTAGTCTGCTCCCCTCTTGATTCTCTCATGCGCATCATAAGTATAATAAGGTTTCTCAAACTATCATTCACAAAGTAGCTTTAAACTTTGTCAATATTTTTTTCCAATATATTTTATTCTCAAAAACTTTTTATTTAATCTTGAACTCACATTCTAAATTTTACACTTAACATTCTTCCACTTTATAACGTTTGAATCTGCATATGATAGTAGATTAAAAGCAAGTGCGGAGCTTTTAAGGGGTGAGGAGGGTTTTGGCTTCCTATTTTTCGCCGTATAAGTGTTTATTTTTCCTCAAATATCTTTAAAAATATTATCTTTTTAAAAGTATTTATTTTAACCTGATAACATAAAATGTAATAGGTGTACTCGACTACTCGTCTCTTTACGTGTCAATAATATTTTCATCCCCCTAGTTTTCATGTTTAAGTTCCGTGAGTGTCCAAAAGGGTATCGATTCTCTTCTAAACTAATTGCTTTTAACTTACAAGTACATATAAGTATTTAAACTTTTCGAAGAATAAAATACAAACTTTTTAATAATAATATTTATATCTGTTTCTTTTTCATGATAATTGATGCCTTGAATTTATCTTAAATTCTATAACCTTGTATTTTACTTACTTTTCTATTATTGGAAAAACGAGGCTCTAAAAAAAGCATTTCATGAGAATTTGATGCTTAATATTTTTTTATGGTTATTTGTGTGTGTGGGGACGCAAATACTTAATTAAAATGCTAACAGGAAACAATAAATAAAAAAATAGATAATTAACCTCATACTCTAAGGTCTAACGTCTATACTTATATACTTTCTTTCTAGTTAATAGCCATTTTCATCTGGGTGGTTGGGTGACTTTTATCAATTTTACTCAAAACAAAAATATTTTCTCCTACGAGTTCTTAACCTTTTAAAAGTTGTCATTTTCACAAAAATAATATATAAATTTAACCGCATCAAAAAGTATGATAAACTGCCAGGCTTTTGTCTAATATAAGAATGCAACTAAGTGTAAAACGAATAAGTTAACAAAAAACAATTTTTCTCCCAAATACTAAACATGTTAAAAAAAAAATTCTATTTCAAATGAACTTAGACGTACCATTCATGAGACGGAGTTGTAATATTTATTAGTATGCAACATGACTGAGAGTCTGGTATGCAAAAAAGTATTTTAGTTTTTTTTTTATTTAAGCAAAAGAAACAAACCTCACATGGGATAACTACTTAATAGATTTTTTGACGGGTTAAGTATATGGATGAACCAAAAACCCTAATTTTTGTATCCGAACAACCTGAATAAACGAGGTTTATTCGAGTTATTCAGAGTGGATTTGAATACATATTCGAATAAACATGATTATGCCAATCCAAAATCCGGCTCGATCCGAATCGAAAATATTGAACACTCCTATTCATATATAGTTAGCATCAGTTCTACCTTTTACTAGTTTGATAGTAGAGGATATGGGCTGAATTCAAGTGGCAAAGCTATTAGGTGTTAAGATGTTTTTCTTGAATACAAATTACGAATTCAAATATTAAATTGATGATTTTAATGAATTAAATTTATGTCGTTCTTGAAAAAACTCCAATTGTAAGCTTTATATGGCTCGTAATGAAATTGAAAACATGATCACATGGAAACCTACAGATTTGTAGAAAAAGGCAAAACAAATAAAGTATATTTTGGAATATAAGATGAATAATTAAATCTAATATTCTTTAATTTTGTGGGTACTAAGGATTCGTTCTAATCATAATCTCATTGACCCTATTATCGTTGTTTAGTGTGGGAAACAAATTCCACTCACCCCATAATTGCATTTCGAATTTCATCGTCCTTCAACCCTAAATAGTGTTTGGTATGGTCCATTAATTTCCTTTCTTGTTTTAGGGTCTAATATAATATGCACATTTTGATATTTTAAAATTACTTACGTTATTAAAATCCGAAAACCAATTTTGGCTATATGATATGATGATTGATTTAACCTACCCGTTTGATTTTTTTCTTAGCTATAGAAAAGTCGACCTAGTTTTAGATATAGATAGAAACGAATCAACTTTTGTTGAGATCGAGAATGTTTTTCTATTTTTCATAACGGAAACAAGGTGACATATATTGTGAAGGAGGTAAACTCAAAGTTCTTTAAAACAAAATAAAAAGTTTGGTTGATGACATAGATAATAATAAAATAGTTTAATCTAAAGGAGAAAGTTGCCTAAAGTAAGGGCCACAAAACTTTAAACCAAGTTACCAAGAGCATGCATAAATTTAATACAATATACGAGTTTAAGGGTGGTAATCTTGGATTCTATGTTAGAATGGCTTTAAAGTAAAGAAGTTATTCATGCCTAAACCCTACTTAATACTCTCTTATCATTTAATCATTTGGTCTTCCACTAATTACAAAGTTCAAGAAACTTGGTTTAGTAGCCACTTTAACAAAAAGAAGGATTCAAACACATCATGACATGAATGAATGGATGACTATCTTAATTGTGACCTATACCAATCTTTAATCAAACTAAGGCATGGCAAAGAGTATGTGGAGTGTTATGATTGGAAATGATTATCTTCATCTCAAACAATACTAGTGGATTATGTAAACGAAACAACTTTGTAGGGGATTCATATAATAAACACTTATATATTTCTTTATGAAAAACAAGTATCTAAATCATCTTTTAAGGTTCAAATAAATTTTCGTATTCTATCTTTTATTTAACCTTCATCTTAAAAAAATCCTAAAAGATCCTTCGAAATGATTTGAAAATATACTATTGAAGGTCATATTTATTTGTTAAGACCGAACGATATTTAAAACAATAGAAAAATATAAATATAAACTGCTCTTGATTCCTTACAATAAACAACCAAATACAAACTCATTTTAATGAGGTCATTTAAAAATATAAAAGAAATCAAAGAATAAAACCGGAAATTCCTAATAACATGGAATAGTAATTTATGTAGTAGTGGTGATGGGAGTCAATAGTCAAAGAGACAAAGGGTGGGGGGTAGTATGAAATTATGGAAAAGTTATGCAAAATTTTGGTGGTAAGTGAGATGGAGGCCCCTTCTCACACTCACCAAACAACATGACTTATATCATCATACCTAAAATCACATTCATTGTCTTTTCTTTAAAAACAAATTTCTAACTTTTTTCACCTTTTGATTCATGTGCTTATTTTTAAACATTTAAGTTATATAATAAATAAAATACATGTTTATAAAATTATTTTCACTCAGTAAATGCTTAAAAACACTTGGTATCCTGTGATATTGTATTTTATCGAATAATTGTGTAACAATATATATATATGTTTTAATCATATGCTTCCACAATGGAGAATTGCTTCAATTACCAAAAAAAATATTATTTATGACAACTATAGTCACTGGTTTGTAATTAAGTGCAACAATACACGGTGTTAAAATACAATATTGTGAATTTATATATTAAAAACTTATAATCAATTAAGATAGAAAAAATATAAGGAAATAATATTAAAATGATAGTTAGCTGTTTTTTAGTTATGAAATCAGACACTATTAAATCTACATCGTTTGTTTAGTATGACTTAGACTTTCAACTACTTGGGATGTATATTAATTTAGCATTGGGTTGCATGCTCTTTCATTAGAAAAATAATAATATTCAGAATAAAGGTAGTATTTGGGCGGGTGATAAAAAGATGTTGTCACATATCCTCCATGCGGATGGGTGAAAATGAAAAAAAAAAGGACTAATAAATTGTTGGTGATGGTGATGGTGATGTGTTATAATTTAATTGGTTGAAATTAGAAAAAAAAATGAATAACAAAAAGTCTTGAGTTCACGTGCGTAACCATGGTCACCTGTAACGTGAAGGTTTCTCACACCATTCATCAATTACTTGTTGGGGGTGGTGTTCAAGAGCGTGACCAACATATATAGCTATCACTCACCAACGGGCTTCTAGCCTGACGGTATTGTGATGAAGAAGAGAAGTTGCACCTCATTGAGGTCAGAGGTTCGAACTTGAGCATGACAAATGGTTTACGGATTCATTTGGTTCCAACTTTTCTAGTAGGTGGAGTGTGACGATTGGATCTATCCTTGAATATGTTCATGATTGGACTTAAATCAGTTGTTTAACCTAAAGTCTTTAATAAAAAAATATAGCTATCAATCACCGCTAGGTGGTCCGCACATTACTGATAGTCTTACTAGCTTACCATTCTGAAACAAACAAATATTGTTATTGTTAAAAGAATTAATGTTTGCATGTAATGACAGTCATAAATACAAAGTATATCACATATTTAAAACCCTGTCTAGAATAAGAATATCTACCCTCTCTACAAATTTAATAACATGCTTAGCATGTGCAGAGGGAATTTAATAACCATGTCTGTCCCAAAATTAAATTTAATGGACAAGGTTTCAAGTAATGTGTCTTTTTAAGTAAATTAAGAGTTAGCGTGAGACTAGCATATACGTGGTACTTTGTTAGAGTTTTTTTTTTTTTTTTGGTAAGGATGAGATTATGGTTCAAATCTTGATCTGAGATACTTAAGATTAAATGGAATCGTTCATGAGAAAATCGTTTTTTATACGAAAATTCGAGAACAACACTTAAATAAACTTAAAACATTTCACATTTGTTCATACGTTAACTTAAATGAACTTAAAATATTTCTTATGTGTTCATACATTATTATTTTTGTAAACGAAGTGCATCATCGAATCACAATTTTTTTTCTTTTTCAAAAGAGTATAATGAAGCAAAAAACAAAAAAAAAATCGCGCAAACAATTGTTACATAGTGCACATATGCATTATGAAGGTAATTCACATCTTTTGATTTCACATATCGTATAGCTAAACGTAAAAGCTAAACCATAAAACGAAACTTTAAAGTGACCTTAAATGGTAAAGTCTAAAGTTAAACCCTAAACCCTAAAGCTAATCACTAACCCTAAAAGTTAAAGCTAACCCAAAAAACTAAGGCAAATTGGACTAAAATAATCCAACATTTTAGAAATTGGCGAATAATTTTAGTCCAATTTGCCAAAAACTAACACTAAAATTTAACCCCTAAGCCTTAAAGCTAAATCCCAAAAATAAAACCATAAAAGGTAACCCTTAAAAGCTAATCCTTAAGCCCTAAAAGATTTACATGAATTTTTTTTATATAGCTTCGTTATATACTCGTTTGAAATAAAAGAAAATTTGTTATTCAATGGTACAGTTTGTTTTAAAAAATAATAACGTATAAATAAATAATTTTTCTTTAAGTTTAATTAAGTGATGGTATTTTGGTTCTCACACGACAAATGGTTTTGGTTTAAAAGTTTCCCCTGAGATTTAATTGGTATAACTAGGAGTAACCTTTGCCATTAAAAAAAGTAAAATGTATTAACTTTAATCACAAAATATATTTATTATCATAAGCTCACATGATTTTAAAACAACTTACATTGTTTGTTTTTAAGGTATGAGAAGATATTTTGTATCCCTTAACCTACACCCACACTCACACACAAAACTTTCTCTCTCTCGGGTTTATGAAACCGAGCCCCTGTAACAAGAACCAGTGTTATGCGGCGGTGTAGCCTGCAAGCCCACAAAAACCCACGCCCTTGTGAAACATAAAAAAATATGTATGCGTGAGTTCAATATACTTATCTTATTTTAGACTAAACTCTTAGGTTATCATATAATTATATATAGAGTTGGATTATTGTAAAAATGATACTTATGGTAAAACGGGTAAACGTATTTTTAGGCACTTATGAACCGGCTCAATCGACTTTGATTGAACTTATTATAATGTCATTACAAGCAATTCGTCGAACTCTACGATTTTGGCTATCTAAGATTAACTTTTGGGTTTGGTTTTTAAGTTCTAAAATTTTTATTCACTCACTCATTGTGTCTTCCTGCTTATCACAATTCTGTTTTTCCTACTCATTATCATTGTGTCTTTCTTGGCCTTCATTGTGCTTTAAAATAGCTTTTATGTTTATGCATTTCCTTTTTCTGGTTTATTGTTTTTTTTCTGCTCGTCAATATATTTTTTCTGCTCGTCACTGTGCTTTATGATTTAGGTTTAGGGGTTGAGATTTATAGTTTAGCTTTTACGATTTAAAAGTTTACATTTTACAGTTCATTGTGTCTTTTTACTTGTCACTGTGTTTAGGGTTTATCTTTAGCTTTTAAGTTTTAAATTTTACATTTTACAGTTCATTGTGTCTTCTAATTTGTCATTATGTATTTCCTTCATTATTTTGGTTTAGTTTTGGAGTTTAAGATTTAGGGTTTAAGGTTTAACATTTCTCGAGTCGGCTTTAACTTGTAACGCCGTTAACTAAGTTCAATCAACATACGTTTAAGAAGGTTTATCCATAACTAAAAATCATTTTTATTCTTTATATCACAAAAACATTTTAAAATAATCTTACCCCAATGTATTTATATATTTTAAATTTATTATCAAAATATAAAAAATAAAAACTAACTTACAAAAACATTGTAACCTTTAATTCTCTTTAATGTTGGATGAACAGATAAAAATTTATGTAACGTCAGTGTCATTTATACTAAAAGTAAAAAAGAAAAAATCTTTTATACTAACATTAACAACTGTACAAGATTCTGTCTGTATGCAGCCATTATAACCGAAAATTTTACAGAGACAAAGAAACATAGAATTAGAGCAATTCAGCAGTGAAATAAGTAGCGGACTCACTTTTCTCCACTGCAAAACCCACTAACATTTTCCCTTTAAAACCTCATCAATGGGTCTTCCAATTTTCCTCAAAATTTCTTCATTTTACAGCAAACTCCAACATTTGTAGAGAGAGAAAGTGTAGAGAGAGAGTAAAAGGAACAAGAAGTATCAAAATCTCTCACTGGTGTGTCTCTTTCATCGCTAATTTCATCGTCAACCTCTGTTTCACTCTGTTCTCCCACTTAATGTATCGTACACCTAAAAGAAATTCTTGATTTTTTTTAAGGATTTAATTGAGGTTTTTTTTAGGGATTATGATGGTGTTTACTGTCGTTAAAGTTTTGTCAATCTTGGGAAATTGCAATCATCATCATCACCGATTCGGAGTAAATATTGTTTTTGGATAAATATAGTCAAGAAAATATTTTGTAATTTTTCTTTTACAATTTCTCACACTTTAAAGCCAAAATCACTCATTTTTCAAGATTTTAAGGTCTTTTGTTCATGTGTAAGCAGACATTATCAATTGAATGTTATTTACTAATTTCCGTTTCTTTTATTTTCATCAATTACTTGCATTGATTCACATAATTCCTGCCAACAAACCGAAATTATGGCAAAGGTGGAGCCATTTACTTCTATTTAAACGGTGTTTTATGTTTTCATTTTCAGATATCATTTATAAGAAATCAGAGCTAAAATGGTTCCTAACAAGCAAGCTGAAGAAGCCATTGTTAATAGTGAAATCAAAGGTTCAAATGAGCAAGAACAAGGAGAAGAAGATGCAGGGGTAGATCAGTCAATGTCTGGTTTCAAGAACTTTCTTTGGCATGGTGGTTCTGCTTATGATGCTTGGTTCAGTTGTGCTTCAAACCAGGTAATTTACCAAAATACCCATGAGACCTTAGACTCTAATTCTTCAAAAAATTGAATCTTTTTTCGTTCTTGAATTAAATTTCAGGTGGCTCAAGTGTTGTTGACTTTACCGTACAGTTTTTCTCAGTTGGGTATGCTTTCAGGAATAATATTACAAGTTTTTTATGGTCTTCTTGGAAGTTGGACTGCATATCTCATCAGTGTTCTGTATGTGGAGTATAGAGCAAGAAAGGAGAAGGAAAATGTTAGCTTCAAGAATCATGTGATTCAGGTAAAAATCCATTCTTTTTTACAGTTTAACAATCGATCGCGATAAAAATTAGTTTTTGATCAAGGGTGTTGTGTAAAATCAAGAAAAAAGATTAGAAAATGATGCAAACCAGTGAAAATATGATGTTTAACTTTTAATGATTTGGATTAAGCATTATATATAAAAAGAGAATTTGTTCTTTTGTGTAGTTAAGAACTATAAATACCAAATTCCATTTTTTTAACAGTTAAACAGTTAATCAATTCGAAAACAGTATTTGATCATGGGTGTTGTGTAAAATCAATAAAAAAACATTAGAATATGATGCAAACTAGTGAAAATATGATTTTTAACTTTTAATGATTTGGAATTAAGCGTTTGAGATGACATAAACTTTGTTCTTTTGTGTGGTTAGAACTTAAACACTTAAAATATTAAATCCATCAATTTAAATAATCTTTTGTACCATGTGCTTGTAAACTTGTACATTAGTTGTAGACAAATGCATTAAACAACTAGAATCCTAGAGCATCATCTTATGCATGTGATACATACTCTTATATGCCCTACATGATGCATTTTATTTAGACATATATACATGACATACATACTTATATGCATTACTTTATCCAGTGGTTTGAAGTTCTTGATGGGCTTTTAGGCCCACATTGGAAAGCTGTGGGGTTAGCTTTTAATTGCACATTTCTTCTCTTTGGTTCAGTCATACAACTCATTGCTTGTGCAAGGTTTGCTTATTTCTTGAATCTTGACCACCATCCAAATTTTGTATTTGATTTTGATATATATAAATCAATTTTTAATTTAATGTTATATTATGTGTGATATACTGATATACGATATATGCAGCAATATATACTACATAAATGATCATTTGGACAAGAGAACATGGACATATATATTTGGAGCTTGTTGTGCGACAACGGTTTTCATACCGTCTTTCCACAATTATAGAATTTGGTCTTTTCTTGGACTCGGTATGACCACTTACACCGCTTGGTACATAACCATTGCAGCCTTGATTCATGGCAAGGATGATGGTGTGGTTCATTCGGGTCCCACAAAGTTGGTTTTGTACTTCACGGGAGCCACAAACATACTCTACACTTTTGGTGGACACGCGGTCACAGTGTTAGTAAATTTGTCCTTAGTGTAAGCTAGTGTTGTAAAAATTGCCAGACGCTAGTCTCGCGTGTAAAGAAGTGCCGTAAAAATTGCTACACGCCAGTCTAGCGGTGGGGTACCGACTAGTGATTAATCAGGATTGATTGGGATTAATCTGATTGGAAATTTTATATCTTTGACCAATTTTAACCAATTCTAACCATATTTTGACCAAATTTTACTGTCTGCTGATTTAATGACTGATTAGGTAAAATCGCAACAGGGGACCACCAATACCAATTAATCCTGATTTTTACAACATTGATGTAAACTATAATTTTTTTGTTAGTTGAGGGTCTTATATAATTATTAAATTTATATTTTTTTTGCAGTGAAATCATGCATGCGATGTGGAAGCCGAGGAAATTTAAGTACATATATTTATTTGCTACATTATATGTATTTACTTTAACACTTCCATCAGCTACTGCAATGTATTGGGCTTTTGGTGACCAACTTTTAAACCATGCTAACGCGTTCTCTCTTCTTCCGCGAACTCGTTTTCGTGATGCAGCTGTTATCCTCATGCTAATCCATCAAGTAATTAACTTACTAAACTTTTTAATTCATGTAATGAGTGATTTTGGTGTGTTTATACTTTATAACCATTTTTTATTCTTTTTTGCAGTTTATAACATTTGGTTTCGCGTGTACACCGTTGTATTTTGTGTGGGAGAAAGTGGTAGGAATGCATGATACAAAGAGCATATGTTTACGCGCATTGGCTAGGTTGCCGGTTGTGATACCAATATGGTTTCTAGCCATCATTTTCCCGTTTTTTGGTCCAATCAATTCGGCGGTTGGGGCTCTATTGGTTAGCTTCACCGTTTACATCATTCCCGCTTTAGCACATATGCTCACTTACCGAAAGGCTTCTGCTCGCCAGGTAACCTTAGAGTTATCAGTTTCAATCCATATACTATAAATGATTCGATTTGGTGTTTTATCTCTAAGTAAATTTTCTTGCCATTCTGGTCCCTGGTTATATTCCATATTTACCACTTTGATCCCTAAGTAAATTTTCTTGCCATTTTGGTCCTTGGTTTTGTAATTTGGTGACAATTTCGTCCTTCCATCAGACTGTGACATATATGGAATATAATGAGGTACCAAAATGACACCAAATTACAAAACCGGGGATGAAATGTCATCAAATTACAAAACCAGGTACCAAATAGGCAATAACATTTACTTAGGGATCATAGTGTCAAATATGAAATATAACCTGGGACAAAAATGACACTTAGGATATTTTTGGTCCATTCATATGTAGTAATATTTTTTTTTAACTACAAATATATAATTCTTTAAAAATGAACAAAAATGGGTTTGTGGGTCACCCTGTTTTGACCTCTAATAAAATGACTTGTTTCAACTTGATAGCATTTAACAAAGAACCCCATAGACCTTATTTATAATAATATTATTTTTAATAACCTACTTATACCAAACAAACAATGCAACCCTCAAATAATTAGATCACTTCACATGATTAGTTTTGAGACAATGAAATGCACCTTATATTTAAAAAAAAAAAGAAGGTTTATAAAATCGGTATATGACAAAGTTAGGTGATATTTCATTATCAATGATTTATAATCTTTGATGCAATAGTCACACTCTTGCTATTATTGCACTTATATCATTCTTAAACAGTTAACATTGAGCTGGCTAACTGACCCACTTACCTTACAAACCTAACCTTAAATCTTGTGGCTCGCTTTAAACCGATTAAACTTTTTTGCAGAACGCGGCTGAAAAACCACCGTTCTTTTTACCAAGTTGGACCGCCATGTACATAGTCAACATATTCATTGTGGTTTGGGTTTTTGTTGTCGGGTTTGGGTTCGGTGGGTGGGCCAGTATGACAAACTTCATCAATCAAGTCGACACATTCGGTTTGTTCGCGAAGTGTTACCAATGCAAGCCTCCGTCATCGCCACCTCATAGTCATTGAGTATGATGTTTTTGGTTTGTTGGTTGTTTTTATTTAGTCTAGTGATGATATATGTAGTGTGTAAAATGGTCGATGAAATATAGCATAGGTTTGTGTTTTTAACTTTGGTGTTATGACATTTTATGAATATATCGACTTAAGGTTGTTTCGTTATGTTGATACATCATTACTAAACCATAGTGAATATTATTGAATTCCATCTAACGTCCTGATGATCCGGTAGTTTACTGGTTATTGGTTTGTCGCAACTGATCCACCCGTTTGTCATATGGATATATGATATGGCCCGTTAAGATGTTTCCATTTGGATCAACACATAACCCATTAAGCTAGAACTATGAGGTTCATATCATGTGACAATTCTTTAAAATCACGTTTTGGGTTAGGGATGGCGATGGGTCGGGTATTGGTAATCCAGTTCACAAACCCGGTTGTAAATTTGTGTCACATACTCGGCCCATTACCCATTGGGTATTTGTCGGGTAATTACCCATCAGGTTTCGTCGTATCGGGCATACCCACGGGTATCGAGTATACCATTAATTAGGAAATAGTAAATCATGTTATTTTCTTGGTGCGATTCATATTAAAAAAATACTCAAAGCTGGAAACAAATTAACATAAGGTACAATTTTCGTCATATGGGAAAAAAATAAACTTAAAAGGATCAACACTGTAAAATAAGAGTTATTGGATTCAAAACTCAAAAAATCAATATTGAATTAAACATGTTAATACATAGTGTTATTTTCAATTGAAATTTTAATACATGGTGTTAGCCGAACTACCATGTTAACAACCAATTACTCAATTAATTCAATACTCGAAATAAAAAAACTCTAAAGATGAGTACATGCAACAATGATTTGGGAAATGGAATTGTGTTGTTGAAATGAAAGAATAAACTTATGGAAGAAGATCAGTAAAGCTAATCATTTTTTTTATTTAATATATCGGGTATATCATTCGGGTAAATGGGTATCTGGTTTTGGGTAATCGGGTCGGGTATCATCCAATCCCATACCCGTCTCATACCCGTGAAAAATTAAAAAGTAATCACCTAACCCAATACCCGTCGGGCTTCGGGTATACCCACTGGGCTCGGGTTTTTTTGCCATCCCTAGTTTGGGTCATATCATGTGATAATCATAATTTCAGCCAAAATTTTCAGTTTTATAGATTCTTATTCCAAACCATCCCAATAGTTAGTTATTATGGATCAGATCAAATAGAAAGGATCCTTATATTAGGAAAGGTAGAAAGAATTTTACTTTTCTCATAATCGACTCAAACGAACTCCGATTGAACTCATTTCAGCGGCGTAAGAACCGTCTCGTTGAATCCTTTCATCTTTTCATTTAGGGTTTAACTTTTGTGGTTTAGATTTTAGGGTTTAGGCTTTTCTTTTAAGTGGGAGTGAGAGGTTTTGGGTTTTTGGTAGTAGGGTGGTGCGTGGGTTAGGTTTTTTGGGGGTGAGGTGAGGGGTTAGGTTTTTGGGGTGGGGTAGGTTAAACTGTGCATTAAACAATGAAACAAAAAAATCTTTGCGCGTTTTGGTTCGTTTAACTGTGTGATTGTTTTAGTTTACAAAGCAAAACGAATAAGATAAAGTCAAAAACATTTGAAGTATAAACAAACAAAACTTTGAAACATTAAGTCTCATGTGTTATGCCAACGGTGTTGAATCAGAATATATTATATTTGAGCTAACTAGCTTGCGAATAATATTTACGTTAGAACGTGAATGAAATTTTATTTTAAAATGTAGACTGACTCAAATTTCTGTCAACACGTATATAAAAATAACCATGTCACAACGTGATGTACATGGCGCGATTGGGTAAAATTATTTTTGAATAAAAGAGTTTTAAAATATAAAGAAAACTAAAATTAAAACTTGAGGGGGATAATCTGCAAAATCTTAAAGTTAAAGGGAAAGGTAAGATAATTTTAGAATGTCCATCCATATACCTAAATAAGATATATATAATATAAAGAGTTAATTACTACTTCTGTCCCTGGGGTTTGCCTTTTTAACCGTTTTAGTACAAAAAGGAACTTTTTAACTGTTGCAGGCCTGATGTTTCATTTTTTTAATGATTTTGGTCCTTGAAGCTAACACCGTTAATAAAATCTGTTAAATTCTCTTCACATGCTTTTCACATGAGGGTATATTGGTCCTTTTCAATCCCAAGTAAATGTAAAATCGTTTCTAACCTACCTGGGTCGAGACTTTGAATCGAAGAGGGTAAAAAAACCCTAATTGTTCCCTCCACATTCTCGTCGACATCATCTTCTACAGTACTCCCATTTTTTTCGATTCCTCTTACTCAAGCAGGACGCACGACTCTAACAGTATAGCCATCCTATTCGATTCATCACACTCGCTATGGCTTACCCTTTGGTTTTGGTTTCGGTTTATCATCATTTTGGTATTTTAATTGGTGTCGTTTTGATTTCGGATTAGTACCAATTTTTGGTATCATGTCATGAAACATTTCTTTTGGTACTTGTTTTTAATGTTTGGTTTTGGTATAAAAAACCTTACGGATGTTTAAACATCTTTTTTGGTAATATGTGAGTGTTAGAATATATAACACATGTCATATTTAAATAAGTTTTCAA
>WOUH02001755.1:0-20388 GCA_009936405.2 Stevia rebaudiana
ACAATGAAAGTCGCTCACTTTCTTTAGTTGTAATGAAATCAAAATCAACAGCTTCTTTGCCTAGATCCACAAACATAAAGTTAGACGAACTGAAAGTGAATATAATCGTACATTAGAACTCTTGCCTAATTAAATCAACAATGGAAAATGCAAACTTAGGTTATCATAAAAGGAATACTAATTTGGCGACCAATGTCGTTGCTTTTGGCCGATTAATGAAAAACGACGTAAATAAGCAGCCCTTTTGAGCAGTTTGCAAATATATATAGCAAATATAACCTTCATAATCAAGTCAAATAAGACAGAGAGACACCGACATTGCTAATTGTTATATATATAGCAAATATAACCTTCGTTTAAAATAGCGATGTCGGTGGTGGACACTGTAGCCACCGACACTGCTAATTGTTATATATATAATTACATTTAAATTCCATTTATAACAAACCAGAACTTATTCCCCAAGCTATTTGTAAACGTGGGTAAGGTCATGTGAAGAAAGAGAATTATTGTAAAAAGGGTAAGAAAGATTTTTCAAAACTTTTAAACCGGCTCAACGAACTTCGATAAAACTCATTAAAGCGACGTTGGAACCGGCTCGTCAAATACTAAACCATAAAGTAAAACCCTAAAAAACAATGACGGGCAAGTAAAACAACCGGAGTTCGTTTGAGACGGTTATGTCATCTTTTGTAACCCCTCTTAGGTTTCTTAGAATAAGCCCTTTATGACTCTATGTAGTTGATCATTTCTCTCATAAGCTAATAATAACATAAAAACACAGTTTAAAGTCTAATAGTAATACAAAAGTGTATATGTTACGAAGTCACGTACACCACATGTCTACTGTGTCATCTATTTCAAGCCATCACCGATTGCATTTCCTATCACTTTCACTTCTTTTTTTTTTTAATTTTTAATTTTTTTTTTTCGGCATTTCAAATCGAATGACGCAAGCAAAGATGCTGCGATGCTGATTATGCAATCACTTTTTCTCTATTATAATCTCAAGTGAATTCCCAATTTCTTCTTCAATTTCACTTCTTACCCTTCTCAAACTCTAGGGTTTCTCTTCATTACACATATAATCAAATTTTGTTTTCTCCGTTTCAATCAACCCTTTGGTTCTGCTCATCATACATGCACCACCAAATCCCAAACAAAGAACTCTCCTTTTCGGATACCCGAATCCCAATATGAGTTTTTGATAGAAAATTATCATGGATCCGAATGCTGTGGTGTTGGTAATCAGTTCCGATGAAGAGGGCGGTTGGGATGATCAGGCAGACAAATCAATTTTCGACGGTAACGATGATTATAACTGGATTGCAGATATCCTTGATGAGGTTAACAGAGACGATTGCGGTCGCGATGATGGAGGCGATGATTCCGATGAAGTTGTCTTAGTTAGCGAGATTTTGCCCAGAAAACCTAGGAAGATAGTAACATCAAAGTCTTGTTCTTTAAATGACTTCGATGATGACTGTGTTGTTCTTGATCATGATCCGGATAAGCCCTTGAAGGTCCCAAATGATAATCGTCTTGATCGCGAGGAAGATAATGATTCTGATGATATCGTTGTTGTCAGCGAAAATGGGCAGGTTTGATTTCAATTTCATTTTTTTCATAATTTCATCCACATTTGTCTAAATTTGGGGATTCTTTGGTCAAACAGTTTGGCAAACCCGGTGCACGAACGTGTCTCGTCCTCTCGGGTTGTCAGGTCAACTTTGGCATGATAATATGTTATTTGAGTTGCAGGTTGCATGTCGAGATTATCCCCATCCAAGACACCTTTGTATCAAATTCCCATTTTCATCTTCACCAAACCAAAGTCACTGTGAACAGGTAATTACACGATTAAGTTAATTATTATTCTTTCAAATCTCTAACAATCAACTTCAACATTTGTATAATCACAGTGCTACTGTTATGTTTGTGATTCACTTGCTCCATGTATTTATTGGGGCAATGGAAATGGTAGTATTGATCATTGTCTGGCAACTGATAAAATCGATTTTTGGAAATCAGAGAGACAAAATTCCAAAAATGTCGGTAAAGATGTTAGTGTTCCGCCTATTAGCCCGGTTCACGTTCCGGTTCCGGTTTCTCTATCAATGCCTCAAAATCAGACCGCGAGGATTCCGGTGACATCTAGTTTTGTGGTCCCGAACATTGTGAATCAAAACCGGAGCCAGATTTTGCAACCTAGTAACAAGTATCAGCCCGGTTTAGTCGCCCAACAGTTGACCCGAACAAGTAGCTGCACCGTTCCAGGAAACCGGGTGAACCATGGTTATAACCTAGGTGTTCACAGGCCCGCATTTAAAAGAACCGTTTCAGATGTGTTTGGTCCAACAACAAACCGGTATTCATATAGCTCGTATAATCATGACAATTACATAAACTATTTAACGGGATCTTCACAACCAAATGCTGTCAATACTTCGGTTCCATTTTCTTCAAGGTCAATCGTGCCGTTTGAATTCCCGCCAAATTTCCAACCTGTAACGAACCCGGAACCGTTTGTTGAAGTCCCGGTTTTGTTTAAACCGAATCCAGTTCCGTTATCTTCTCAAAC
Source organism: Stevia rebaudiana (assembly GCA_009936405.2). NCBI lineage: Eukaryota > Viridiplantae > Streptophyta > Magnoliopsida > Asterales > Asteraceae > Stevia > Stevia rebaudiana. The sequence goes on from WOUH02001755.1 coordinate 2,582, forward strand.
TCAAGTGTCGAATTATACAGTTTCTTCTGAAGCTTCCAGACAAGAAAGTCAAAGGTCAACAGTTGACCCGAAGTTTTTTAACGGAGTTAATTGGCCTCAAAGTCAGGTAAACCACCAACCTGGTGCCAAAAGCTCGTTACTTGAAGGTGTGGGTTCGACCAATGAGCCCTCGCTTGCAAGTGGTTCGGGTGGTTTGGCTGATTATGAGCTTGATAATTGGATGTTTAACAACCAGCCCTGTGAACCCGGGTCAACAGACGGTTCTGGACCGTTTGGGTTGAGTTATATTTCACCTGACCATGGTTATATGGATTCAGGTACTATATTTGAGTATTAATATGTTTATGAAGTTGCATTGCACTATTGCCTTGTGAAATTAGCAGATAATGAAAGGCAATATTGGTGTTTAAATCAATATAAGTGCATCTTCATTGTGCGGTATTTAAATCGTATGTTTTATTATTTAGATGATGCATAAAACTTTAAATGAAGAGAATATGTATAGGATTATAGACCTTGTGTCTCCAAGTATGGTTCTGAAGTATTATCTATCAGCATATGAAATGTCAAAATTATTTTCTGGTCTTGATTGAAACTGTCCTTAAGATATATTTGTGCACCTTTTTCTTATTCTTTTTTTCTTTTTGGTGATTTTGACTGGAGTCATCATCATTTTGTATTGTATTTCATGATTAACTTATTAAAGAGAAACTGAAAAAAGTATTGTGATATCAAGCATAAGAGTTCAGAATAAGAGATACCTTTCATACGACCACTGTCACATAACTCATTTCTGTTAAAACGGATTCTGGTGAAATGTTAGTAATTAGACCATATGTTAGTGCGTTGGAAGTTCCATCGACTAAAATTGATAAAAACTGGACTCATACGTATATTTAATTATTTATTGTCAAATACATCCACGTTGACGTGATTTAAAACGAAACCACTAGTCAAAATAGGACTGTAACCTGTTTGTAATTAAATTGTAAATGGTTCAATAGAACCATAAACGGGAAGACGGAGACCAACTGTAACAGAGTTTTAGAATCAATTTTAGAACCATAACATGTTAAAAATAACGTACTGTATATTTTATACGGCTGCACAGAATTTTAGAATCAACTCAAACAGAACCGGAACCTTAGAACCGACTAGAGATGGGCTAAAAAAAGGGTTCCTAGAACCGAAATGGTTTCGAAACCGAACTTGTTGAAACCGGTTTCATCAACTGATTAAAGGCACATGATCGATAATAAACATGAACACGATAGATTGGAATAACTCTCCAATATTATTATAACTGAGAAACTGACTCAAAACTCAATTACAGCTCATAGACACACATAACCCTAATACATGGTTACGTATGTATAGTGGAGACCCGACTTGGTCAACAAGTTATCTTAAACCCTAAAACCCACTTGTTGTTAAAGTTACATGCGCCGGTCCATATCACCGACTTGTGATAGGCCCCCGTACTTAAGAATTAAACCCAACACTGATCACAACTGGTAGTTTGTAATTAGGTTGAGATCCTGAACCTCAAAACCGGTTTGAACCCAACCCAAATCGATTTCAAACCGACTAAACCGGCGGTTTAGACCGGTTTGAACCAAAACCTACCTAACAGATTCAATAGGTTCCTAATATTATTGACCCAAACCAGTCTCTAAACCGAACCGGTTTAGCCCAAACGGGTAGGAGTCTCACAGATTTGAAACCAAACCGATTTTCAAACCGGTCTGGGTTAATAAAAAAACTGGTTTTGTACACCTCTAGTAGAGACTACCGACCATCTAAAACATGATTAGTTCATATAATCGTTTATGAATTGCAAACCCTTGTTATCTAACATAAAATACAATTACCCTCGCTTGAAGGTCTTTGCTCCAACTAATGAACCAGGGAAACACAAGTAGCAATATGTATGGTTGTGATTTTGAGAATGACTTATGACCTCACGTATGCTAATGACTATGATACCTTTTACTTTCGTTAATTGCAACAAGTGGCTCAAATCATAATTCATTACTTAAAATCATCATCCTTCAAACAGCCAGCCAGCCACCACAAGCAGTACAAAAATCAAAGGTGGAATACATAGATAGACATCACTTTATTTTTTTCTTCAAAATCACTTAATATTTAATACCAACCAACTCCATGTCTAATTGGTCTTGATTATTTCAAACCTTAAGCACACACCTTAAACAATCCCCTCCATGCAACAAATCAAAAGCTTTGTTGATCTCCTCGAGTGTCAAATTGTGCGTTATGTACTCATCGATCTTGATTTCCTGCACGTTAACAAACCAATCAACACACGTTCGATCCACATTCATATAATTTAATAATTTATAATCAATCTATCAGTTTATTTAAAATATAATTTACCTTGTTCATATACTTATCGACAAGTTGTGGCACTTGTGAACGGCTTTTAAAACCACCAAACGCGGTCCCCTTCCATACACGACCAGTAACGAGTTGAAATGGACGGGTGGCTATCTCTTGACCTGATGCTGCAACACCGACTATAACTGATGTTCCCCAACCCTGTGTTTATAATAAAACTTTAGTTTTATTATTCATAAAGATTTTGATCAATCATGTGATTATCAAACATATTACCAAAATAATAAAAAAATAATAAAAAACAGGGTACCTTGTGACAGCACTCCAAAGCAGCCCTCATGATGGAAACATTGCCAATACATTCAAAACTGTAATCAACACCTCCATCTGTCATGTCAACAAGAACTTGTTGAATCGGTTTCTCGTGGTCTTTTGGATTCACAAACTCGGTCACACCAAAGTTCTTTGCTGGATTTTATAAAGGAAAAATAAAGTTAAAATTGAGCAATTGTTCATCGATCATCCATCCCAGAATGAAAAAAAATACATAAAAATAAAATTAGCGCATGCCTCGATCGAACTTTCTGTTGTCAATATCTATCCCAATTATTCGTGAAGCACCTGCTGCTTTTGCACCTTCTGCAACCTATGAAATCGTATTCAAGATTTCAAGTGCTAATAATTAATTTCATGATAAATAATAGTTAAAACTTAAAACGTCTTTATATTACAAACTTACCGCAAGACCAACAGTTCCAAGACCAAAAATAGCAACATTTGAACCTGCTTCAACTTTTGCAGTGTTCCAAACTGCACCAAGACCTGAATCCAACACATTTAATAATAATATATAAATTATAACTATACAACAAGCTTTCAAATGTTGAAGTGAATAATAAAATACCAGTAGGAACACCACAACCAAGAAGGCAAACTTTCTCCAAAGGAGCTTTGGGGTCAATTTTGGCAACACTAACATCATGAACAACAGTGTATTGACTAAAAGTAGAGGTTCCCATGAAATGATAAATTGGATTTCCCCTAACTGAAAACCGGCTTTTTTTATCATTCATCATCACACCAACTCCAGTAGCTCCCCTAATTTTGCCACATAGGTTGGTCTTCCCTGATTTGCAAAACTTGCATTCCTTGCATTCGGCTTGATAACAAGGTATGACATGATCACCTGGTTGAACTTCTGTTACTCCTTCACCAACACTCTCTACAATCCTGTTTTTTTCACATCAGATTGTAGTTTCAGCATGGAAAAAAGTAACAAAAAAGAAGAAAAATGAATCATTGGATGAAAGCAGATACATGTAACATACCCAGCAGCTTCATGACCAAGAATACATGGAAAGAGACCTTCAGGATCCTGCAAATGATAGATTAAGTTAAAGCAAGACATAGTCACAACTCAGTAACTCACAGTCTCACATGATAAATTGATCCTCAAAACAAGTTGAACCAACATGTTCCAACTATTTGCAATAATTCAAATCCACAAAAGCTACAGAATACAGATATTTATCACAGATCTGGATAGAATTACTAAAGATCTAATCCGACAAGAGAACAATTAAAGGATTTTAAACAGCAATAGCAGATCAGCAGTCGATCATTTCATTTTCGAACATGATACAATCATCGAACTATCGAAGCCTACTGTTTAACAATAAGTTCATCTAGTGTTTCAACAAGTATAATTTGTAAACAAAATGAACAATCATGAATATACTAGCATACCTTGCCACTCCAAGTGTAAGCATCAGTATGACACAACGCAGTGAAGAGTATCTGAACTCGAACTTCACCGGCTTGTGGCGGCGCAACCTCCACATCTTCAATCACTAGCGGCTTGTTAGGCTCATACGCCACCGCAGCTATATCGGAAATCACAATCAGATTAAACTTGATTTTATATGTAAATTAAAGGTGCAAAATCAAATTCAAAATCAAACTTGTTCAGCAAGGAACAGAAATGGTACCTTTGCAGGTGATGACCTTTCCTTGAGTAGCCATGGCGGACGGATCGATGATGAAGAAGAGGTGGCTGTGTTAGAGAGAGAGAGTGAAAGGGTATGGAATATGAGGCTGAAGATACGGTACCAAAAGCCCAGGTATAATGACGCCGTCAGTCACGTCGGTAAGGATCCGATTTAGGATCCGAGTAACTCCGGGTCCCACCATTTTTTTCGAAAATATGTGGGCTTTAAACACTACTTGGGTATACAAGGAAAGCCCAATGGGCATTATATTATAATATATTTAAACGCTATCTTTTGACTCCTCACAAAAATACTGTAGAATATTTGCAAGTTCTACTGCATAACTTACAAGACCATTTATGCAAGTTGTTAGATACACTATACATACACACATCGTTAGTTATATAGTATATACATACACCTCTCCACCGCTTCCCACATACACCACCACCGGCCACGACCTGTTATCTCAATCATCTGTCACCACCATCTGGTCACCTCTACCGCCGTCGCGCCTCCTGTCACCGGCTGTACCAGACAACATCGTACCAACCTCCCGGCACCACCTTAATACACCGGTTTCACCCATCTCCGACCCTCACATGTGCACCAACACCATCTCCGACCACCATCGCATCGCTCCACCACCCGCTGGTGAAAACCCTATCTTCGACGCTTTGTTGTTTGTGTTTAATCGATTTCTCTAGGCAGAGGAAGAACAACAGTGACGTGAGTGGGTTTTGTTGGTTGTTGTACTGCCGATCTCAACCAGAATGACGGAGGTGGACATTGTTTTGGAAGTCCAGCTAACCGGTGATGCTTGCGATCGATTTCTAGGGTTTCTGTGGTCATCCTCAACGGCGACAGGTGGTGTATTGATGTTTGTTTAATACGTTTATCAGTTTAGTCTGTTCACGTGTGTTGTTTTTTATTCATTACGTTTTTGGGGTCTACAACTTTTAAGGATGGAGTAAATTAGGCGGTTGGTTTTTTCTTCAATTGAACAATAAGAAGGTGGGTTGAATCTTTTGATTTTGGTTCATGGTTTAGTTATTAATTTATTATGATCATGGTTTGAATTTTTTGTGATAGATTATGCTAGTGCCTTTCTGTATTATGATTTCTGGTACGAGATTCTTTTATTGAATATCTGTGAAGTATGCATATACATGAATCATTGATGGTTGCTATGTGATAGTGATTTTGTTGAAGTTTTTTTGGATGTTACAACTTACAAGTAATCTTGCTTTCACAGTTGGGTTCATGATATTGTAAACAAGATCACACTTGCCGGTTTGCCAATTGTTGAGCCATTATTTGTTATGCGATTGCTACAATCTCTATGTTTGGTTCATTTTCTAATGTTTATTCGACTTTCTTTCAGGTTATGCATCCTCTTCACATAGGAAATGTTGCTAATCAGCTGAAGTGTTGATCTCTTCGTCATGGTATCTGTTATAACCTTCCGGTTTTGTTTGCTTTTACATACAAACCTTAATGTGTTGCGCTCTTATAACTTCAGTTTTATCACTTCAAGAGCACCATGCTGAATTTCCGTTATATACTTTGAAAATATCCGTCTTTATCAGCATAAGTTTCTCGGTGAATTCCCTAATTGGGATTTAACATTAAAACGAGTCCAAAGGCGTTTCTTTTGGATTTTCAGTTTTGAAGTCTTAATCCTTTACCACATGGTCATGTGTTTTGAGATTCACTACATCCTGTTTTTGGTTGCTTTTACAAGTGATGTACTTTTACATGTGTGTTTACTGTTTTCATCTCCATGTTGACGTTCCAAGTTTGTTGCTTCTTATTTCTCTTTTGCTTTGTATTTGTATTAGTTGTGGCTCTAAGTCTATGACATAGTAGATGGGTTTGATTCATTTACCAAGATGCATTGCTTTTCCTAAAATGAGACGGTGAACTGAGCTACTAATTTTAAGGTAAGATACAACTTTCAATTGAATTGTTTTTTTATTTATGATTGTTGTGGGTCATATAAAAAATAAGATTTTTTACTATAACTTTTAATAGGTTTCTTTTTTTCTTAAGTATTAACTTGAAAAAACGAAATCCTTTTTAGGTATTGAATCAATTCATCGTTTGTTAGCATAGGGTTCTACTTGGAATCTTTGAATTGGTTAAAGATCTATAAATCAGTTCAAAAGGTATATAATGCCTCTTATGCTTGCATTTCCCAATCATATTAAATTTGTGCCAAAAAGTTAAAGAAATGCTTACTTATCGTTTAAAGTGACATCTAATCATATGTATAACTGAAGTGAGTAGAATATTACCGTTTGAGATCAAACAAATTCGCATGCAAGTGGATAAAAAAAAATTATGAAGATAGATGGTTAAATTGGGTAACAGGTATCCGGTTTAAAATGGTCCAGATTGGTCCACAAATACTTCACAAGCCAAAACAACTCAAATTTAGTTCATGCTAATAAAAGTGTCTTTGTTTCTTAAATTTTTATGACATCAGATACTATTTTGTAGGTGTGTTGCTTTAGGATGGTTGGATCGTACGTTGTATACACAGTTAACAAACCTGAATCTATGTATGCATTTTGAAAATAAATAATGATAAATTTTGCTATCAAATTTTTTATTTCCCAATGTCCTTGGAGAAAAGTGTTTCAATTACATGACTTTTTGATCCAAGTGCTAACTCGGTGTTAATAAATTTAGGTTTGCGTCAATGGATTTGACAAAGGTTTGATCATCGTCTGTGATGATGACCCGAGACTAAGCTTTGGTTTACCAGCGTCAACATAAACCGAATAGTAGCAATCGTGTCAATATATCAGCCCCGACGCAACACGCGGGGTCCTTATTTCTAGTTTAGAGCAAATCATATGTATGTATTTATATTTTGAAACAACATAAATTTATTATAACTTAGTGACTAGCAAAACGCTAGACAGGAGAAAAAATCAAAAAACGTATAATGTCAATAATGAACTTACATCCAACTCTCCCATTTGACAGTAACTTCGTTATTCCCACAACAAACCAAAAAAAAAGAGAGAAATTAATAATACTATAAAAAACAAGACTTATCTTTCAAAGTTAGCACAACACAGCAAATACTTCATGTTTCAAAATAGATAGAAGTGAATCTACCTTCTACCTATACTAATAAAAAGTAACCTTCTACCTATACTAATAAAAAGTAACTCTAATGAATACTTGTCATCTCTAAAATGAGTTTCATCAAAATTTTCCCAACTGGCAACCATACATTCACTCTAAACAAACCCTAAAACCATTTTAGAATGACTAATACCCGTTTACCCATTTACATTAACCCAAACCCGGTTTGTAAATCACACGCGGCCTTCTTTTTTTGGTTGAGTTCTTCACATTCTCCACATTCTCAGATCAAATTTCAAAAAAAACCTAATCACTCAATCCTTTTGATTATCTGCGATGAAAGTAGTTTCGGTTTCATCCTCAAACATCTCAATATTGGCAAGGATTATTGATGTACTAAATCTGACAGAGTTTGTGATTCGATTTCTTTATCAAAGAAAACCCTAATTCAAATTGTATCTTCTATCCGTTCACCCAAATACAACAATCAAGGTATATTGTTTGCTAATCTCATATGAAGATCAATCTCGCACATTATGTTGGTATCGACATGTTTAGCTTTGTGGTTTGTGTGATCGACCTTCTTTTTGGCTTTTCAAGCTGCGTTTTTTATATCTAATCATAACAATTAGCTATTTGTCCCGATTGATCCTCGAATCTCAATCATATGATGTATTCCTTTTTCCTTAAATCGATTGATTAATTTGTCAATTTAACTATGGCAGTGAAGAACAGTTGGTCGATCACTGTATGTTATCGGTGATGTGTGTTCAATCGATTCCTAATGTTCCAATGAAAGCGTTCGAACATACAGGTTTGTTGTACCTACAAGTTGGATATAGCTTAATAGAACAATTGCAAATAATTTGAGGTATTAACTGGCATTTATTTCAATGGTAATGATTTATTGTATACCATATGTTCGTAAAAATGCCCATGTGTAGCTACAATTTTATCATTTTATTCATATTATTAAAAAAATAAAATTAATATTTTGTTTGTTTACATGAATAATTCAATTAGTTGAATCTGAGTCTCAAAACATCACAATTTCAAATGTTCATTCAGATCAGAATGTTGGCATTAAGGCAAAACATTGAAAGATTTTCTATTTGTTGGTAATTTTAAAATATATTGTAAAATCTTTATAAGGATGTTGTACGCCTTAATAACATAAACAAGTTCCTGCTAATAAATATATTATATAATACAATTATTATTTATAAAATTCATAATATTATTTGAATTCTGAATTTCTCTTTTTTTTTCTTAAGGAATCTAAATTCGTAATTGGGGACAACTCTACTTCATTTTCAACAATCAAACGTAAGCTTTAGGATGTTTACGACCTTGAAGAACGCTCAAATGTTAATGAAATCAAAAGTTTTGATGATGCTGTTGAACATATAACAGATTTTGATTATCAAATGAAGATTTTAATTCCAAGGAAGGAAAAGGAGTAAAGATGTTTGTTGAAGAAGAATTCATTCTTTAATTTTATTTATTTATTTATTCTAAGACATGAATTTTGGTTGTTTAATTTTTTTTTGATCAAATACAATTTTTTTTGTTGAGCAAATACTAATGAAGTATTTGGAAATTTTTTGGTCTCTTTTTGTCTTTTATAAGTAGATTAATGTTATTTTCCATATCATTTTTTGGGTTTCGTTTACATTGTTTTATTTTTTATATTTAGAATCAATGGCCTTTTTTCCTACATCTTAATAAATATGAACTGTATGAAAATATTTTTTTTTACTTTTCCCATTAGTATATCTACAAATTGTTAGTGACATCATCCTTTTAATGAATAAACGAAAGTACGTATATAAATTTTTGTTTTAACTAAATGTCCAATATTTACCAAAATATAAACAAAATGCTTCAATCATTCAACGTATTCTTATTTACGCCGTGTAGTACACGGGTTTCTCACCTAGTGTACCAATTAAACATTTAAATAATAATTACGTTATATAACCAAATCAAGTCTATACCTGGACATTCAATTATTAATTACCATTTCGAGCATAAAATTTGTTTGTGTATATTTTTTTTTAACAACGTTTTTTCTCACGTCTATCCCTTACTTTCGTGTCCTGTAAGCAAGGTCGATTACTCGACCCCCGTGAGAATCCACGACCACACCTGTCCCCAGATGGATTCGAACCCCTGACCTCCATATTAAAAGATAAGAGCCCAAACCATGGGCTAAGTTTTCAGGACAACTTGTTTGTGTATATCGGTAGCCTATAGTTTAGTAGTCTTGTGATATTGGTGATTGAGTTCTTTCAGGACGTTAATCCTATAAAATTTTAGGGCCATGTACAAGACTAAATAGTGAGTCAAAAGAACAAACTCAGTAATCCGTATATATAAGTAGTAGATCTGTGAGTTTATTGAGCTTATTTCAAACTTTGTATTTGGTTTATCAGTTATGTATTAGTAGAATAGTAGGTACTAATTCCAAATTAAATCAAATTATAAACTCCTATATAAAAAATTTATACATATAAAAAATATATATAAAAGAATTATAAAAATTACAGGCCCTCTAAATTGTTTGGCCATGTGCAGTCACTCACATTGCCCACCCTTGTCCAAGTACCGGCTAGGTCCTGTACTCTTATAAAAGTAGTATGAGTATTAAACATTAAAAATTCAGATAAAATGAAACTTGGAGTGGAAATTCCTGTTGAAGAAAAAAAAAGACCTTTAATTTTGGTCAACTGGGATTACAATCATATATGCTTTCCTTTGTCATCACACCCTTTTCCTTTTACAAAATAGTCTGATATAACCGGTGGCGAAACCAAAACTCTTCAACTGGGGGGTTGTAGTGTAAAACTTTGAGTTCTCTTACGTACCTTATAATTCATCTCGAATTCCTCGCTTAAAATCTTTTTACTTATGTATGCAAGCGTAATGAGGTAAGTCCGAGTTTATCTAAATTTGAGCTTGGTTTATTTAACCTAAGAGAATTTTATTTGATCGTAACGTAAGAGAGTTTGGCTTGCTTAGCTTTATTTAATAATTTGACTCGTTAAATATTTTCATTATACATATTTGTAATTGTAATTTGTGTATAACATAATATATATCATTTAATTATTTTTAACATTTTTATGTAATTATATGGTTAATATATTGATACAAATTGTAAAATAACAATCTCGTTTAGAATATCATCATATGATTCAAAAATTAAACATATTATCTGAAATATTCTTAAAATTTTTTACTTAATTGACTGAAAAAATAAATATTTTTCGTTAGAAAGCTTTAAATAAATAATGAATAAAAGCTTATTCAAATGTTGTCCTTTCCAATGATGGATAGCCAAGCTTTATTATTAATATTATCTTTATTATTACATTTACCCAAACGACTCTGCCTTCTTCCTTCTCATAGTCTTCGTCTTTTTCTTTTAAATAGTCCAACAGACAATAGTCTTCATCTTCTTCGTTCTCTGTTTACACCATATGATCTTTTCTGCCGGAAAAAAACTTTGACTTCGTAACATTTACTCATTCCTTCTTAGTTTAACAGATCGACAGATGTTAGAGGGTCAAAACTACAACATTGAACGCTAATTACATACCTAGATCGACAAAACAGAGGGCCGCCGATGGATATAACACCTGGTTTGAATTGCTCTTATCTTCACAGCTCATAACCTTATCTTCCAAATTCTTCATATTCTCTACCACGATTTAAGAAAGATTGTAGCAGGTATTGATCTCTTTTATGTATTGATCTACAAATTTACCCACATGATAGTTTTCATCTGTATATTTTATGCCAATCACTAGGTTTGTGTATGTTTTTTTTTATTAATCTTCACGTGAAAATAGTTCTTGATCAAGAAAAAGCAGGAAGAAACAAGAGTGTATTTTAAAATTACTAGAATTGAAACAAATACTACAAGAAATTACTTAATTTGTTGTTTATCCACATTAGAAGGTGATTAGGAAACTAAATGATTTTCTGTATTTTTTCTTAACTTGAAATCTATCTTTGTGATTTAATCCATACTAGCTGTGGTGTTAGCAATTTTGAGTTCTATGTGTGACAAAAGTTCAAACAACCTTTTTTTAACTACAAATGTAATATAGTGTAAAAGGAGATAGTTTTGTAATATACAAAGTTTTGTATACATGACTAACTGCTTTGTAAACAAAACTTCTTCACTTTGTAATTAATTAATTTAATTGTTTGTTTACAAGTTACAACTGCAGTTTGAAAATGGAGTTTGTAAGTCCAATTATTACTCCCATCGTTGAATCTTTGATGGTCCCTATTAAGAAACATTTGGGTTTCCTGGTTTCCTCTACCAAGAATGTTAAAGAAATGAATGACAAAATGAAGCAACTGAAAGACACAGCAAAAGAAGTTCAATCCAAATGGGACAGAGCAGTTGGAAACACAGAAGTTGTTCCTGAACTTGTGGATCCATGGTTGGAAGATGTCAAAAAGTTGGATGAAAGAAGCGATAATATAAAAGAAGCAATTGGATGCTTCAACGTGTCAAAGAGATACAAAGTAGGAAAACAATCTTATGATATTCTTGAGAAGATAAAAGAACTCGAGAATCGAGAATCCAAAATCGTGTTTACTCATGCTCAAAAATCCCTTGCCGAAGTGGGTTCTACTTCGACAATGCCATCCACCTCCTCACTAGTTCCTATGGGTACCCAAATTGACTTCGAGTCAAGGGATTTGATATTTAATAAAGCATTGGAGGCTCTTCAATCAAATAACGAGTCACAAAAGATGATTGCTTTGTGTGGGATGGGTGGTGTTGGCAAGACTACAATGATGGAACAATTAAAGAAGGTTGTGAAAGATGCAAAAATGTTTGATTTAGTTGTGAAAGTGGTTATTGGTGAAAACACTGACCCGATTTATGTTCAAAAGGCTATTGCACAATACATTGGTAAAGATTTAACTGAAACAAATAAAGATGCAAGGGCTGATCGTCTTCGTGAAAGATTTTTAGGGATGTCACAAGATGGAAAAAAGAAGATTTTGGTGATAATGGATGATGTTTGGAAGGAGGTTGACTTGAAAGATGTTGGATTGAGTCCTTTGCCTAGCAGGTTTAAGTTGTTACTCACATCACGATATGAGTATGTTTGCTCTCAGATGGGTGTTAAAACCGATTCAATTTTTAAAGTACATGTTTTAAATGATGCAGAAGCAAAAAAATTGTTTTTTGAAACTGTTGGGCTATCTCTAATTGATGGTGATGATGTAGAGTTCCGAAAGATAGGAGAAGATATTGTAAAGAAATGTGGTGGTTTGCCCATGGCCATAATAACCATTGCCAAAATTCTTAGCGGTAACATAAAGGAAGCATGGAAAAAGACACTTTGGCGTTTAGAGCAAGATGACCTTAAAGACCTTGAAAACATCACACACCAAATATTTGAGATGAGCTATGAGAATCTCAAGGAGGATGACGATAAATCAATTTTTCTTCTATGTGGTTTATTTCCGGATGACTTTGATATATATATAGAGGACTTGTTGAGGTATGGATGGGGGTTGAAATCTTTCAAAAATGTAAATACTTTAGCAATGGCAAGAAGCCATGTGAAGATTTGTGTTAACAACCTCATACATGCAAACTTGTTGATTGAAAGTGATCGTGTGGGATGTGTCAGAATGCATGATCTTGTGCGAGCTTTTGTTTTAAGTAATTTTTCAGAAGTCAAACAAGCTTCAATTGTCAACTATGAGAACAGGTCATTGCGACAACTTACGACTAACGCACACGAATCTTATGAAAGAATTCTATTAAAGTGCACAAGTATGCTTAAATTTCCTAAAGACTTTAATTACCCAAACCTAGCACTCTTGATCCTAATGGATGGGAATAAGCTCACCAAGTTTCCAAGAGATATTTATAAAAGAATGAAAAAACTTGAGGTTTTGTCTTATGATAATATGGGTATTCCAGTGCTTCCACTTACTTTTGAACACTCAACCAAACTTCGAACACTATGTCTTCGTTCATGCTCGTTGATAAATGATGAGATCTCTTTACTTAGTAGTCTAAACAATCTTGAAATACTAAGCTTTATTGATTGTGATATAAGAAGGTTGCCCTCGACAATAGGGAAGTTGAAAAAACTTAAGTTACTTGATGTAACAGGATGTGTTGACCGATGTATTGATGATGGTGTGTTTCAAAACTTGTGTAGTCTTGAAGAGCTTTATATGAGAAGTTCTAAAGATAGGTATCTTAGGTTAACACAAGCCAATTGTGACGAAATAGAGAAGCTTTCACAAGGTCTTTTTGCATTAGAGTTGGAATTTTTTGAAAATAAACCCAAACTAAAAAATGTGTCCTTTAAGAACCTTGAAAGGTTCAGGTTATCTATCGGTTGTGGACTGGAATACGATGAAAAGTATATATTTCGAAACACAATGAAATTTGTTGCTAATTGCAACGACATTCGAGAATGTAAAATTAGTGAGCTATTTGGAAAAGTAGAGGAGCTTCAACTACAAGTAAATGGTATGAATCATCTTAAAGATATTTCAATGCATCACACATTTTTCACCTTGAGAGAGCTTTGTGTTTCTAAGTGTGTAGACTTGACATACCTCTTCACAATTGATGTGGTTGATGGTTTGAAGAAACTTGAGCGGCTAACGATTTCTGATTGTCCTAATTTGAAAGCACTTGTTGGAGAAAATATCAAAGATACAGTAATTACATTTAAGAATTTGAAGTTTATTTCTTTGAAGTATCTACCAAAGATGGTAAGTTTGTGCAACAATGTGATCAAATTACCAGAAGTGGTAGAATTGGTACTTAATGGCCTTCCCAATTTCATGAGCATTTATCCCGACAGTGACGACAAGTCTTCAATGCAAACATTATTGCACAAAAAGGTACATACATGTATTTTAATCTAAATATCAAAAGCTACATATTCCTTATAACTTTCTATTTATGGGTCTAAGTGTCTAACAAGGCTTAATTATTGTGTAGGTTGTGATTCCTAAATTGGAGAAACTAGATATCTCTATGATGGAGAACTTGAAGCAAATATGGCCGTGTCAGATTTGTACCACCGAGAAAAATAATACTTCCATGTTGAGACACATTTCAGTGAGAGATTGTGATAAACTTATAAACCTTTTTCCAAACAATCCATTGCCTTTAGTGAGTCATTTAGAAGAGCTTATAGTTAAAAAGTGTGGTTCCATTGAAGTGTTATTCATCATAGGCATAGAAAGTGTGTGTGGAGTGAGTGAATATAGTAGTAGATTAAGAAGCATTGAAGTTGATAATTCATGGAAGCTAAAGGAGTTGTGGAGGATAAGAGGTGTAAACAACTCAAAAATCCTCATCAATGAGTTTAAATGTGTAGAAATTATAAGGATAAAAGGTTGTAAGAGTTTTACAAATATATTCACACCTACCACAATTAAGTTTAATCTAAATGCACTTACTACTTACATTTCGCATAATAATGCTCAAGACTTTATAGAAAAGAAGAGAGAAACTACAAAGGTATGCCATATCATCCTAGTTTATTTCATTTAATTTATTTGTGTTTTTTCAATGAGGAATTTTAATTGTTAATTAGTTGCATTTAATATTGCATGCAGATTGATGTTACATTAAAAGAGGAAATATTAGAAATGGATGCTAATGCGACATACCCATCCTATCTTCTCCACACTTGTCATAACCTTCAACATCTTCAATTAAAAAGTGATAGAAGAGTTGGTGATGTGGTATTTGAGATGGATGGTCAACCACCACCATTACTTCCCTATCTTGAAATTCTAAAGTTATCCTATTTAAAGGACATGACTCATGTGTGGAAATGTAATTGGAATAAATTCTCACTTCCTCATCATCAACCTTTGAAATTTTCATTCCAAAACTTGACTAAAATATCCGTATGGGATTGTCACAAACTAAAGTACTTGTTCTCACCTCTTATGACGATATATTTATCCAACTTGAAGCGGATTAAAATAAATGATTGCAAAGGTATCGAAGAAGTTATTTCGAGCAGGGATGATGATGATATTTTAGAAAATACATCTACATCTTCCCAGAAAAACACCACAATATTTCCTCATTTAGACATTCTTAAACTTCGAAAGTTGTATGGTCTAAAGCGTATTGATGGTGGTGATACGAGGAGTTGGAACGATATGATTTCCTCTGATATCTCTACCACCACTCATGATCAATTTAAGGTATGATATTATGACTTTTTTTTAACATTGTAATCTATATGAATACCATGTACACCCATATAGCATTAATGCTTTGATCTTGATTTAAAAAAAATGAAACACATTGTTTAAGTCTAATTCATGAATTCTATTTCTAATGTTGAATAAATGGTTAGAAGAAATTTGGAATTTGGTAAGTACGAATTGGTTAGTTCCAACAGATTAGCTAAACCAAACAAAATAGTTTATGGTCTTATAAAATGTGGTTAAAGATAAAAATCTTGTGGAATAAAAGGACATAAATTAGCTTACTCTTTTAATCAGATTGGAAAAAAAATCATAAAAATGAAACCAAGTTAAACAAAATTGATTTGTGATTCAATGCAGAGTGGTCAAGCAATCGGTGATCGTTGGTCGCTGTGTCAATACCCCAGAAAGATGATCATATGCAGTTGTGATGCATTGACAAGTGTAGTTCCATGGTTTGCAGTAGAGAATATGAAAAAGCTAGAAGATCTTGAAATTGAAAATTGCAAAATGATGATAGAGGTATTTGAAAGTGAATCAATCAACAATGATACTAATTATGTTGGTGGTACCGATGCTACATTAAACAGTCCAACATTTAAAAACATTACTTGTTTTGTCCCTCAACTCTCCTGCTTAAAAAGTGTGTTTATCACTGAATGTAAATTTCTACCACATATATTCACGTTCTCCACTCTTGAAAGCCTCAACCAACTCAAAGAGTTAAAAGTAAAAAAATATGAGACAATACAAGTGGTTGTCAAAGGAGAAAATGTAACATCATCAAAAGTTGTGGTGTTTCATAGTCTAAAAACCCTTGAACTTGTTGATCTACCAAACCTTAAGGGTTTCTTTATGGGGATGAATGACTTCATATGGCCCGAATTGGTTAACGTGGTTATCAGAGATTGCCCTCGGTTGATTACGTTCACATGTGGTCACTCAAAAACTCCGAAGCTCAAGAACATTCGCACGAGCCTTGGCAAACATAGTCTTGAATCCGGCCTTAACTTTCAGGTACACCTTTTTATTTCTTTGAGTAAAGTGTCATTTTGGTCATTGGTTATATTTCATATTTGACACTTTAATCCTTAAGTAAATTTTTTCGCCATTTTGGTCATTGGATTTGTAATTAGGTGCCAATTTTGTCTTACTGTCACACGTGACAAATATGGAACATAACCAAGGACTAAAGTAGCAACAAAATACAAAATCAGGCACATAAATGACATCGAAGTACAAACTAGGGACCAAAATAGCACCAAAATGAAAATAAAAAACATGGACCAAAATAGTGAGAAAATCTACTTAGGGGTCGAAGTGACAAATATGAAATATAAACAGGAACCAAAATAACACTTTACTCTTTTCTTTCAAATCTCTTATGAAGTGACAAAGTGTAAACAAATTATTATTTTTTAAATAACAAGGACGATATGTTTTCACTAACAAGACATATACATACTAATTGAACGAGGTGCTAAATAAAGATTCATCCATGGATACGACTCATTTTGTACAAATTAAATGTGATATCTTCTTTATTCATATTCGTTGAAGCAAAGCAACATTGTTTATTCTTTGACTCAGTTTTTAAAAAAGGTTACCTCCAACAAATACACACACAAATACCTTATGATTTCTTTTTCGGTTTTGCAGACAACTTCAGATCCTACAGGAATACCTGCAGCTTGGTCTTTTCATAATTTAACAGAAATTAATATAGAAAAAACAAATGTCGAAAATTTTATTCCATCCACTGCATTGGTACAACTAGAAAAGCTTAAAAAGATTCGTTTAAGTTCATGTAATGGGGCAATGGAGGTATTTGAAATAGCATTGGAAGACAATGGCTCCAACAAATCACAAAATGTAACGCAAATACCCAATTTAACAAAAGTTGATATAATTGATGTACCAAGTCTCAAGTATTTATGGAACATGAATCGATTGATAATACTCGAGTTTCCAAACCTAACAACCGTCTCCATTCACAAATGCAATAGTTTGGAACATGTTTTTACACGCTCCATGGTTGGTAGTCTAGTCCACCTCAAAGATATACGCGTAAGCGAGTGCAGAAATTTAGAGGTAATTGTGAAGGAAGAAGAAGAATATGATGTCAAC
>WOUH02001772.1:0-20381 GCA_009936405.2 Stevia rebaudiana
GGTCAAATCGGGTCGAGTCATGTAATCAAGACAAAATTTCATCTACAAAAACATAATGAGCTAGTGGTGGGTTTGATTTAATATATTAAAATTAATAATAAACTTATTTAATAGATGATAATTGTGCGTTTGATTAGTTTATAAAAATTAATAATGGACTTGAACTTATTTTAACTGTTTTTATATTATTACTTGAGCATATTTTCAACTAGGGTTTTAATGTTTTATAACTAAAATTAGAAATTAAAATTGGACCGGTGGTGGATTGGGGGCGATCACAAAATTTTATGCGGGTCGGTCGTGATTTTAACATATATATCACTGGAAAAAAAACGTTTCAGGGATGTTCCCCCCCCCCCCCAAAAAAAAACACCAAAAAACAACAACAAACCCCTTACATATGACCACGCCACTGTGAAGAACGAATTTATAATAATTAATTAAAGAACTGAAATAGAAATTAATCACCACGGGACCAATTAAGGGGCATTTGTCCTATTGGTAACCTGAGTACTTTTCAAATATTAGGTATCAGATTGGAGTCTCACTTAGAACATAAAGCTTTAGACTAAGCCAGTGGGTTTTCTCACAAAGTAGACTTCCTCGAATAATGAAATTAATGATCAGAGATTATTACAAAGAAATGAGAAAAACAATCGAGTAAAACTCATAATACTACTGTCTTTTTTTCCTATGCGTATCAATTAACAGCTACCAAAGCCTTTACAAGCAACCTTTTCTTTATACCTACATTAATATTGCTACCAATATCAATATTGTATAACATTTCGAGCACGAAGATTATTACAAAGATATGATTATTAATTACGGGTTAAAAGATTCTTCTTGACAAGAACAAGGTATATTTATTAATGACTAAGTATATATATATATATATTCTTGTAGATGCATAAAAAAGACAAATCCAAGAAAGTGAAGTTGGGTAAAAACAAATTCATGGTGACTATATACCCTAATGTGGATTATGTATTTGTGGTTGCACTAATTGCGATTGTTGATGCTATGAAAAGCGTAGATAAAGAATATGGTGAGAAAATGGTTGATGCTACAGCTCAAATTATCGGAGCAACTGCTTCGTAGACGTACTGCATTATTCCGGTAAATTCAGTTGATCAACTGGTTTATGGGTAAATTCAGTGAATATAATTCCCATCTCCTTGTTAAGTTTCATCCTCTAGCTTTTTGCAATTTGAAAAAAATCTCTATTTATTTGTTAAGCATATGTTGTATTTACAATGAAAAACTAAAATACTACACATTCTTTTCTCAAGGTGAAGACTGTCGAATGATGATTCAAATAAAAAAATTTTATAAATATATTTATGTATATATGCTAGTAGAAAACTCGCGCGATGCAACGTTAGAATAACTTACGTTGACTAGAATTTTAGCCAACGATTTATTGCTTTTAGACTGTTGTTTTCATGTTTATTTTAATAAGTTTTGAGTCAAATGGTTACATTTGTGAAATTAACACATTTCATACTTAATATAATATAAAAGCTTAAACATTATATAAATTCACACAATGCCATTTGTCGCCGGTAGATTTAACCTTTCACGATACCTATTTAAAACTATTAAACGGCCACCAAATTTGAAAACAGAAACAATTACAAAAGTTTTAAGTCATGTAAATTTGTCTTGTGACCATTATATTAATACAAAACTTATAATCATGATACAAATATACCCCACAAATGTTCATAATTTTGTGGAGGTTCATCTATATGGTTGAAATTCAATACCGAATGCAAGTTTTGCAAAGCTAGTCCCTTTGTTTAATCGAAGTGGTTACATTTGTTTATATTTATAATCTAATACAAATACTGATTTTGAATATATATTATTCCCTATGCATAAAAATAACATTTTTAGATATTAAATGTAGTTTTCATTCTTGTTTCTTTAACAACCTAAAGTTTAGCCACATGGCTCACCCTCGGCTAAAGAACCATGCGGTGATCAAGCTCACGCCATTAAGAGGAAACTCATAACTGAAAAGCTTCATGACTCAACCCAAATCATAATTGTCCACGTGAGACTCATAACACAACTAGAACCACAAACGATCTAACTTCTTTTTAAGACACAAAAACGCGCACACTCAAGGCGGAATTTCCACCTTCCTCAGTATTTAACCTATCAGCCATACGCCTGACCCACCTAAGGAGGAACTTCACAACTAGTAAACTGCCCTAAACTTGCCCCAGTAATCAGTTTATTACCTCGGTCCGGATTCAAACTCAAGACCTCCCATAAGAAAGTCAATTGGGTAACCGGTAACCACTATGCTAGAAATCCTTAGTTATAAACGAGTCTAACTTATATAATATATCAAGCTAATCGAGTTTGACTCGAGCTACTTGTGAGTTGAACTCTTACCGAGTTTGAATTCAATGAAGTAAATAAGTATAACCACCACATCCTATGATTCTGTTGTCTAATAAATAAGTAGAACCACCACTTTTGATTACAAGTACATAATAAATAAGTAGAACCACCACTTTTGATTACAAGTACATCTCAACATTTATTTTTTTTAGCACAAATTAATGATGCATTTCTTTCTGAGACTGTAAAAGGTTGTACTTCCTACTCCAACGTACAACCCATCAATGCAATGTGTTTGATACATCTTGAGTAAAAGTTAAAACATCTTTAACTAGACTCATGAACCATAAAGTCATAAACCAATACAACCCTTGAAACAAAATCAATCATTCAATTGCTATGATCTTATGATCAAAATATAACATAACATAACATAAATTAAACAACACTGAATCATCAAACCACAAGCTACAAGAAAGATGATCTACAAGAAACATGAAAGATGCAAACTTTTTTGTTCGTTTGATTGTTGTCACACGTTACTCTTTTTTCTCGTCTTGCCAAGTTGCTTGCCATTGTTTGTCATAAAACGTTGTTTCGTCAATCAATTTCTTTAATGTGTCAATATCTTCGTTCTTACGGATCAAAAGAACGCCAGCTACTGCTACAAATAAAAGTGTTTTGCAGAAGAAATTTCCCATTTGGTCAACTAGACCCACTCCGGTCAAACTGTCCACAAAGTACGCCATGAAGAACCCCACCATTGCAGCTCGACCTGCAAATTGGCGGTTTAACACCAATTCATATATGTAACAGTGGGAAAAAATGAATTTGCAGGTTACATTATTTAGGGAAACAATTTCAGTATTTCCCTAAAATTTCAAGATTTTTGAGTTTTTATTTTAATTTGATTTAAAGTTTCAAGATTTTTGAGTTTGATTTTAATTTGATACAAAATTTCAAGATTTTTTAGTTTTTATTTTATTTTGAATCAAAATTTCAAGATTTTGAGTTTTATTTTATTTTGATTCAAAATTTCAAGATTTTTTAGTTTTTATTTTATTTTGAATCAAAATTTCAAGATTTTGAGTTTTTATTTTATTTTGATTCAAAATTTTAAGATTTTTTAATTTTGATTCAAAATTTCAAGTTTTTTGAGTTTTTATTGTATTTTGATTCAAGAGCTCTGAGTCTCAGCTTGTTTCTTCATAGTAAAAAAACAAAGTTGGATTTTTGTAGCTTTTAATTTATTTTGATTTAATTCAAACCGCGTAAAACCAAGGAGTCCTTCAATCTTGTCAAAACCATGTATGATAAAAGACCATATTTAGGCCTAAAAAGATATAATGAATTATAAAAATCTGCTTTAGTAGTTCCATATTGAGTCATTGTGACAACAAGAGTTCTAATTTTCTTGTTTCTTTTTTTTTTTTTCAATAAAAACACATAAATCGAATAATGAGCTAACCGTTGAGTAATTCGGCTTCAGGAAGATGGAACCGTTTCATCCACGCCCACCACGGGATAACAGAAGTATCAAAAACTACAGGGAAATCATTGTTGGAAGATTCTGGATTGTCTTCAAGCCATTTTCTCCTTTTAACCTCTGAAAAGATATAGCAAAAATGTCAATAATAGCTTCAAGTGTACAAGTAAATGTTTTATCATCTTCACTTTCCATCAAGAAGTAAAAAAAAGGGTCAAAAGAAGCAAAATTTGACAGTTTACATGTTTCTAATCCTTAATCTGAATTTGATAAACCCAGTTTGAATCGAGATTAAATTCAAGGTTTCATTCGCAAGTTAAAGTGAAATTTTTTGCTCAATTTCGGGGAAATGCATTGAATTTAACTTCCCAAATAAACCATAATTATATCAATTCGATGTCTAAATTCCAAATACCAAGCACCAGGATATTAATATATCAGATGCTGTCAGAAAAATGATATATCATCATAGAGGAATTTCATCAAACACATGGTGTGCATAATCTTACCAGCATCAATAACAGCATCCCAATCAGTAGCTCCATCTTTCTGAAACTGCTTCAAGTCCCAAGTCCCCGAAACCCATTTAGGATCTACAAATTTCATCACCACTTCTTCCACCGCATCAGCCACCGGAGCTCCGTTACCCTCCTTCGCAGCCACAGCATCGGAATCTTTCTTCTCCTCGACAGCAATGGCAGCTCCAGACCCATTTTCAGTAACTCTAACAGACGCAAAAAGGTGTCTTTGAGGCTTCAGAGAGAGAAATGGGTTAATTGGGAATTGGGTCTTGGAGGATGAAGAGAAACAAGGAAGATGTGTTGATGTTGAAGAGAAGAAAGCCATTGATGACGACATCGTTTACGGGTTTTTTCAAAGAGAAAACTCAGAGCATGGTGTGTGTGTGATTGTGGAAGATAACCTGAGGCTGAGAATTGGGTATAAAGATATTGGGAAATTTGTTCACTAGTGTGGAACGTTTGGTAAAAGTAAATCAATGCTCAACAAGGCCATGTGGTGGAGCTCTGTATTCAGCAACTTTACAGTATATTTAATATTATGGTATAATAATTCTTTTTTGTTGTAATTTGTATGTGTAACTAGAAAAAGGACCCCGCGTTGCCCCGGGTTCCATCATGTATGTTTATTCACCTTAATTTTGCTATTATGCTAACATCGTAAAGTTCTATTAGACCATGCGTTATGGGCGTTGTGGAGGGCCGGCGACGCCCGGGAACATCGAAACGGGGCCGGCGTCGAGGGGCGTTATGCATGTTGGCTTGGAAAACTCCACGGGCGTGGAGGGAGAAGGAATCCGTTGGATGTGGGGCCCATTTCACCATTTGACCGTTTGTGGAGCACCGGTGAAGGCATGAGATGGGTAAAATCGGTGGGTTGAGGTGATGGTCCAAGGTGCAGTCGGCGGTTGATGCGATGGTGTCTGGTTTCACCGGTGAGAGGAGGTGTGACGGCGTAGAGGAGACCGGAGGATGGTGGCTGATGACGGAGATACAGGTGGTGGATGGTGGTGGGTGCATCTGAGAAGCGGTGGAAGTGGTGTCGGTGTATATTATATATCCAAGGATGTGTGTATGTATATGTTATATCTATTGATGTGCATACAGATCTTGTAAATTATGCAGTACGATGTGTAATTATTCTACAGTGTTTTTGAAACTTCAATTCAACTTTTCCACTACACCCATTTTCTCTCTCCTCCACTTACCACTACACCCATTTTCTATAACCTCTTCTCTCTCCTGCGTGGCACTGACGCATCATACTCCACGTCCTTTCACAGCCCGACTATAACACATGGTCTTAGAATTAATTGTTGGCGGTTCAAAAAAAGTTATCAAATTAATGCTATAGTAGGCCTAGACTGTTTTCTTTTCATTACGTGTCACCATCTTGTTATTAAGTATTTTTAACTTTTATGTTCTAAGATAAACAAAGCTAGGGCAAACTGACAATGTGTTTACTGATATGCAATCCAAATGAGTTTTTATGACATTTATATTGCTTTTATCATTTGTCTTGTCAAACATTGATGTCTTAGAAGTGATAACTATTATCAAATTATTGAGAAATCAACTGATTTGGGTCAAGGAATTTTTGTTTAGTGTCATTTTGATTCTAGTAAATTTATACTACATGTTAACTTGGCTCTACAAATTTGACAGTTATTCAGGTTGCTTGTATATATAAACATGATAACTTAAAAGGAATCATCAATAACAGTTACAAAAAATGAATATATATAGCATGCAAACTCAATTTTTTTTAACAATTCATTTTATGACTAACATATTTTTCAAAACAGTTCAAGTTTGCCGTTAAAAAACATATACAACATTCCGTATTTATTATATTGTTTTATTACATTTATATATTGGTATTTTTTAAATGAAATAATACATAAAAAAGTCACATGCGAGAATTGAGTACCATATCTTAGATGGAAATTTGGTATTTACTGTTCACAAAACACGCCTCTGGATTTATTAAGTAAACGTGATCTAACAAAACTTTTCTAACTTTAGGCTGCATTATATAGTTATTTAAATTTGTTTTAGCAATGTTATTTAAACAATTTTCAACTTAAATACCAGAATAAATTTGTTTCCGATTCATATTTAAGTATTTTTCTACGAATGTATTAGCAATAAAACATTAATCCTCAACTTACTTTGAAAAAAAAGGTCATATTGACAATCACTTTCGCACCATTACAAATGCCCAAATTTTTTTTTAAAATAACAAGGACTTAGTCACCCTGAATCATAGTAGCAAATGTCACATTTCTCATGAGAAACAGAACATGGTGACGTAACCCACTAGCCCAGAAGGAAACATATAAATTAAAAAACCTTCTTGCTTAACTGGGTGCGAATTGCTTCATACGTGACTCCAACTCACGATATGTGATATGCCCATGTGAGTGAGCCATATATGAAAATAAAGTAAGTGTCATGTGAAAGAAACGTCAGTCATGTGAAAGTTTTAAATTTGAGTGATATACCAATGTAAATGATATATTTTAAGTTTTTTACTTCTAAATAATATAAATTAGTTTAACAATAATTAAAAAAGATGGTTGGAGGATGAGTTTCTCTCCTTTTTTACATATGTGAAAAATCTCACATGAAGAAAGTCACATCCTTTTTAACATCCTAATGAGTTGGTGTTTCACGAGGCTCTCATCATTAAATTGGCTCATATTACCATTTCACGGCTCTATACCACACCCCTTAAAAATCATAAAATTATCGTTGAATCAATTAACCTTTGGTACAAACCCACTCTAATATCTTGAGTTTTTCTTAAAACAATGATTTTTAATATTTTATGTGTTACTTACGGCAAATTCCATCTCCCAATTCCCTATTCTAAGATGACAAGAGGCTAGGATTTTCTATGGATAAAGAATCCTGCAAAATTTTATAGTTTTAAATGGGACAAATGGTGTTCTTTTTAATCCTGATTTGGTGTGATTTATGTTTTGATATGTAACTTTCACGTAGCTCCTTGTTAGTGTATTTGGGTGGTAAATGGTAATACAATTTATAGCTTTTAAAAAAAATCAACAATTCAAGACTTAGTTCTTTTTTTAAATATTATATATTTTTTAAAATAACGTTTTCAACCACCTTTACTATTCGAGTAAGTCTTTTTAAAACGGAATGTTAAATATTCATAATGATTTTGACGCTTTAAACTTGACTCATCTAAGATCACCGTTAACAAAAAAACCAAATCTGTGAAATTTCCTGACTTAGCCTGAAAATATGTTAGCTATAATATTTTTATTTATTTATTTATTTATTTATTATTATTATTATTTTTTTTTGAAAGTTCAATTTCATTAGAAAACAAAACCCCAACCTGAAAACCAGGCCGGAGAAGAACAAAGGAAACAAAGCAATCACATAATTACAAATTTACACCAATTGGTCCAGGTGACCGTAGAATATTTAGATCTATTTTTAAACCAAAGGAACCCAAAAGATCTAATCTCGCTCAACATATCCTCCACTTTGATTTGGCTACCCGTGAACCTAGAATTGTTCCTCGCCTTCCAAATGCACCAGCAAGAGATGATGATAATGCCCTGAATAACTACTTTCTCTACATCCCTTTTACCACAATAATTGTGTAATAAAAGAAGATCCCTGACCGAGAACGCAAAAATATCAGGGATACGACACTAGGAATTGATTTTTTGCCAGATCACCGTCGTGAAGCCGCATGCGGTTAAGAGGTGACACGCCGACTCATCAGACTCTTTGCAAAAGGTATATAAGCCATCATCTATAAAAATACCCCTTCTAGCAAGAGCCGTCACTGTCAAAATACGATCCAATTTAGCTCTACACATAAAAACCCTCTGCTTTAAACTTTTCATTTGAATAAGTTTATATATTATAAACCTAAAAAAAAATTGAAAGAGAGGGAAATTGAGGTGAGAACTGAATGACAGAGTTGCATGACTTTGGTGTGAGTATTGATTTGACCGATGATCCTACCTCTGCATTCTACAGTAGGTCAGTGTCAGTATAACCTTTTCCTTCCAATAAATCCTTTTGTCTTTTACTATAAATAAATAAATAACAATCATATTTATATCTAAATTAAATAATTATATACCAAAGTTTTATATACTGTTCTATTTTAACTGTGAGCGTAACTCAAAAGTAATGAAATTGTAAAAGAGTGAGATGGTGGTAATACAATAATTTAAAATATAGAAAGCTTTCAAAATGAGATTTAATTTATTTAATAATAAGTAAAATTCAAAGGAAATTTTAGATATGAAGTTGGTATTGTTGATTTTAACATTCAAGTAAATTTTTCTAAGATAACCTGTATAGCAAAAAGCTATAGTATAACTAAGTTTGAAACGAGTAGAACGAAAAATACGCATCAAATACACATCTACACGTTATGACCACCAATCAAAATGACATTTTACACATAAGTCGAAAGTAACAAACCAACTCGACAAAACCCTACAACATGGATGAACTCTTTCGATCCTGGATGAGCAACAATTGGTAGCCACATTTGTGTGACCCATATACCCCCTTAGAACCGTCTGGTTAACCAACCAAAAAAACCATTACACCCACCAAAGGCACCCATCTGACACCAACAACAACATAAAACCAACCATGACCCGTTTGGTCGACCAACAACAATATTTGATTTACCCGTATCACCCCTAAGCAGGCTTTTTGTTACAAGGCCCTTACCTGGACTAACTTTATAGTTGCCCCTTTCTAATATGAGAAGCATAAAAAAAACTTGACCATATAAAACTTAATATCGTTTAACAGAACATATTTTTAAGTATATTTTTTTTATAAAACCAAGAGAGATGGAGAGCTCAAAATTTGTTTGTATTCGGTGTAGGTTTCTCTAGGTGACAACTTAAAACTAAAGATGGTGTTGGAGACATGGAGAGTGGGATGAATGATGTTCACAAAGGAGTGTTAAACTTCTTGGTGAGTGGTGAAGCGGAATATTATACTCACATCAACAACTTGCATAGTTTGGATGTAATCTTATGCCTATTATATATTAATATAGAGTATTAGTTAAATACATTATTATAGAAAACGGTTTTTCTGTTTTTCAAGAAATTGCTCTAAGTGTCTTTTATCTTTAAGAGTTTCATTTTCTATCCTTTAGTGTTGTAGACTACGTGATTTGTTGCTAACATAGTTAACTTTTTTTCTATTAAATCCAGTCACGTGCAAAGCAAATGAGAGCACTTTTATCCTTTTCCCCTTAAAGGATGTCCAATGAAATTTCCTCAAACGTAAATGACGTTATCAATAATCTTTGCTTTCATCCACGTCTTCTCACTAAGTGGGTCGTTTTTCAATTTTATAATCAATACAAAAACTATAGTATTGCCTAAACCATAAAATTAGTGGAAAAGACTTACCAAGAACAAGTGATTTAAGTGTATCTGGTTCAATCTTTCAAGTAATTTCAAAGACTATTAACCAAACTGTCGTCTGTAATAAATGACTACCTTGTATACAACGTACAGTGGGTACTCGAAGAAACACAAATTTAAGAGACAAACTGATCTATTTCCACAATGATTACAATCAATTAATAACAAAACCATGATTTGACTGATGATGAAATTACAAGAGATGCAATGCAATACAATAGTATAGTTTCTTGTAAGAGAAATTACAAGAGATGCAATGATGAAATGCAATACAATAGTAAAGTTTCTTGTAAGAGAATGGCGCTCGCCTCCCGAGGTTGTTGGAGGGTGAGTTCTTTTGATAAAGAAAGCATGAGAGAAATGGAGGGTTGAGGATTTTGGAAGCCCTTGGATGCCTGACAGTTGACAATAGTTTGTTGGAGACTCCTTTGTAACCTCCACGCATGGCGGGTTGTCGGGTCCTAGGTATGGTAACTGGGTACGGGGCTTTGTCTTCGTCTTCGTCTTCCTAGAATCTTCCCTCTTCAATACTATAGCTAAAATCATGTTTTTAAGGTTCTATGCCATTCTTGATCAGAATTGATACGCGTTAATTTCTTTCTTTTTAGTGCGTCATGAATGGAGATGTCTAGATATCGATATGGTTTAGCAATAGCATAAGTACTCATCGACCCATTATAAATGTTAGAAGTGTTGGGAATTTATGGTGATTACACGAGTTTTGATAAATCTTGTTTTATCAAATTAATAATTAACTCATTCGTTATTAAACTTATCAGAAATTTATAGTTAATTTAATCAGCATTTTATTCGTACTCAAAATCAAAGTTACTAACATACAAATACCGAAGCAATTAGTGTTTATTTTAATGGAGAGAATAAATATACATCGGTTAATACTGACCAATTAAAACACCACAAGACTACAAACGAGTATTAGAGTCTGAACATGAATAGAATTGTGTTCGCAGCGATGGAATATTGATCTCTAACTTGTGATTAATATCACAACAAAAGATCCTTCTTTTCTTTTTTGTGCTGCGACGTCAGAAGTCAAAACAATAAAAAAAAATTGGTGAATTTTCACATCAAAAAAGCATTTTCTCATTCTGTTTGTGACGGCAGCTTGGGGAAAAAAATTGAATCAGGGATTTGATTCTCCTGACCTTTATTAATCTAATGAATTATTTTTTGGACCCTAAAGTTTAATTAAGTTAAATCAGAATTAAGATCAATATTCAATAGCCATTTAATTTAATTAAATATAATGTATAAATTTTATAAATTATTTTATTCGTGTTTTATGGTCGTTGCCTACAAAGTTGTGTCAGTTAACTAGATTTTACACTAATGATCTAACAAAAAGAACATTAAAAACAAACATGTAAATCTTATGTAGATTTTACACTAATGATTCATAATCGTTGTTAGCTAAAGCAAGTCTGTGTTAACATTATTAAAAACAAACATAATATAGACTCCCATTTTACAAAACTCTCCCGCAATTAGTTCACTACTCACTTGATACTTGACAAAACACAACTTAAATTAAAAATATCATCTGGTTTAGAGATGAAGACAAAGCAGTTGTGAATGGCGATGTTTGACAGGAAGAAAAGAAAAGAACAGCAGAGCCGCTGCCATGGCGCCGACAGCGATGTCAAACACACCTATACAAGCCCTTTGACGAAGACTTTGGTTGAGTCACAACCGACTAGCAGCTTCGATCGTGGTTCTTGGTGGCAGATTGTAGCCGACAAAATCTAATGCTAATCCAAAAACATAGGTGCACCAATTTTTCGAATTCACGCTACATACTCTTACAACCGTTCCGCTAGTATCTGTTTCCAGACCGTAATCGTTGTCGGGGAAAACTGGTGGCTAAACGATTGGTGGTAACTCTGCTTCCTCTTTCCATCTCTATGATTTAGGGAAATGGACGAGAGGGACTATAGATTGCCGCGAGCGTATATGAAAGATTAATATTTTAAGGACATAAAGGTCTTTTACTTTATTTTTTAATGGCTTTTAGCTGATTATTTAACAGAAAGCTTACTACAGTAGTCTTAGGGACTCAATTGGTAAAAAGCTGATACAATAGAAACTCATGGGTCAAGTTTTGTGCGGCGAGGACTCAACATGTAGTTTGAAACAAACCTTAGGGACGCAAATTACAGTTTACTCTAAATAAAATTGTCACATGCATATAGAATGCTTCTTATAATGTATTGTTACCTCAACAATTTGCTTCTTTATACAGGCACACAATTGGTATATTATAGAAGTAAAAAGATACAAAATAAAGTTATGTTTGGGATGTTGGCCAACAATAAATGCATTTGTACAAACTTTTGATGAATTGAAACCTTTTAGCAGTGTAGGTTGCTTTATGAGTTTCTGTTGACATGTGAGGATACATCCACCTTCCTTCAAACAAGAACTCAAAAACCAAAGTGCCTTTTAACCCTTTTTATCAATTCTTCAAATTTCAAAGTGCCTAGTGACTACTCACCACCAACTTGACCTAATCCTATTCCTTCTTGACTTTTCTAGTAAATATTTTATTTTAATTAATAATATTATATAATGTTATCATCAAGAAATAAATGCTATGTTAGGTTATTTTATTATCCTAGTGGGAGTAGATCCCAATACACATGATTTGGACGGTCATCCAAATGACGTTAATGTCCTTCATTACATGACCATCACCTTCATCACACAAGTATGCTTGTTATGAGTAAACCAGTCAATTATTGATGGGAATTGATGGCATATCGGTCTTCGGGTTTTTTTGGGTGATAAATAAAACAAAGAGGAAGAAGTGAAGAACATGAAATGGTCAGGATGGGTGTTCGTTTGTTTCAGGATGTAATATTTATTGTTTTGTATTCATCAGGCGTAGTTAATCTTCTTGAAGATTGTATGGTGTTTCCTTCTTTTATATGTTTTTTAGGTGGAAAAATCTCCAAATGTCTATTAGATCAAACGTTAACACAATGTGTCAATTCCGTAAAAAAATTATTTTCTTACTTGTCCTAAGTAATCTTTTTTATCAATATGACTATTTTTCCACATGTAATATTTAATATTTTATTATTTATTTTATTCATTATTAAACTTTTTTTTTTAAACTGTGAATACATAGGTTCTAGTTGTTAATATATTGTAAAGTGTTTTAATTATGTAAGAATACATTAGGACTAGGTAAAATTCTTATTTTGCCACATAGTATACTAGATAGATAATCAAGCACAAATCCTTTTAATTGATTCCCACCTTCAATGTTAGAGTGGAATTAAACAAGTATTATATGCACAAAGCAATTCAACTTGCACGTGATATAATTGGAACACCTTACATCAAGGATCCACTAGAACATACTGAATAACTTTTTGATATATTTCTTTTGCTAATATCCTAATTTTTTTTTTTGAGAGTGACTGTTTGCAAAACATAAAACGGAATGGTTTGAGCATAAAGTAATGCCTCACAAATTGTTCTCTCTTTTCAGTGGTGAACTCAGTTGGAATATTTTTTCTTATATTTGTATTTCATCTATGTTTTAATATATTTTACTATACAGGTATTTATTAGTTATTACAGTGGACACGCAAAAGAAAAATAAAATAAAATATTAATCTCTTATATAGTTCTTTGATGAATCTAATAACTTATTTTCCGGACTAGTCTAGAGTAAAAGATGCATAAATAAAACAATTTATAACCTAATGTCTAACATAGGAATCTTAAATGATTGATGGTTCTTTTGGTCACCAGCTATTAAACGTTTGACTATCTACATCACATGAATTCTTTATTTAAATATACATGTATATTCAATTGCATTAAAATAATCTCATATTGGATTAGTTGTTTTCTGCGTTGTTCATTTAGAAATAATGTTAAAAACCAAACTATCAACAAAATTTGGTGAAGTCACATGGATAAGCAGTGTGATTAGTACATGCATTTGACCAAAACTGATAAATAATTACAAAAACTAATAACCAAATATTATTTTAACCAAAATTTATAAAAAAATATAGATATAATTAATTGTTAGTAGGATGGTTGTTGGGGTGTTGTGATAATGGGGGCATATGACATCAACTTGTTAACTACTCCCATCATCACCAACCAATTTATCATTTATTTATTTTTTAATCTATATTTCCTGTAATAGAGTTTGTGAATGTGACTAGAGAATAAATCAACTTCACATTAATATCGCAAAAGCAAGTTGATACTTAATATTAAGGTGGGACGCTATA
This sequence comes from Stevia rebaudiana, assembly GCA_009936405.2. NCBI lineage: Eukaryota > Viridiplantae > Streptophyta > Magnoliopsida > Asterales > Asteraceae > Stevia > Stevia rebaudiana. The sequence continues at coordinate 14,081 of WOUH02001772.1, forward strand.
GAAAATGCAACAATAACCTTTTTTAACATTTAAATAAATGTTACACATAAAAGGAGAAAGTTCCTCTCTGTTTTAACGGAATCATATATTTCATCTCTACTGCGTGTTTGACATTCACAAATTTTGTCTCACCGACAGATGTCCATCCACTTTTGACGTTAAACCTATTTAAATTACCATTTTACCATTCTATCAAAAACAAATACCACCAAACTAGGCTTGTAAATATACTGACCATTTAGCGAACTCTTCAACAAAAAGTTAATTTACATTCATTTATTTAAAAGAAGATTGAACACAAACAAAATTATTTTTAGTTGGCGAATAACATGAACATATGTTTTATTCGTTCATATACGATCATGAATGTTCGTTCATAAAAATTCATACACGTTCGTACAACTTCGTTTATATTATTCATTTTATGTTCGTTTTGTTTGTCTGTTTACATATTAATTAAATTTATCTTAACAGTAATTAGTAATACTAATTGGCCAATCATGCATCAACCCATCAAATTTAGAGCCAAATCTTATGCTAATTAACTAACAGATGATCAAACGAACAAGAATATCCATATTCTTTATTCGTGTTCGCTCATTTATGTTCAATTACGTTCATTTATATTTATTCAATTACATCCGTTTAGAATCCTAATGAATTAACGCACATAAACGGGCACGAACACATTTATTTTCTACAAACATTAACAAGAACTTGTTCTTTTATTATACTAAAGAAACTCACAAGCATATGTAGGTAGAATTTGAGCTTCATAATTTACCCCAAGTTTCTTCACCTCCGACAACTTTGTGGCCAGCTTTATTGGAGCTCTTTTCACATCTGATGTATTATGATTCAGCAAAAAATAATAATAATAATAATAATCAATCCAACTAACATATTTCATATATATATATATATATATATATATATATGATGGGTGTGTATCGTGTGAACCTAATCTTATACAGTTACTCGAAAACTCAATATGAGCCATATATTTTATAATCTAACACGTGTATTATTTAATCTGTGCCCTTCATTTTAAAAAAGTACACGTGTTATTATTTCAAATGGATGACCCAAATTGTAAAAAGAAAGGTGCAGATTAAGTTGTTTGGTTAACTTTTAGATCTGGTTAATATAATACACAACTCTTATAAATATAAATTTCAAATGTTTATGCCCGACTATTGAACAAATTGTGATGGAACCGTAGGTAAACATTTATTCACAATATAAAATGGTTGAATTTAATATTTTGTGACAATAACGTTTGGAAACTACTCAACTAGGATATTTGACACATGTGTTAGGATGAGATCTAAATGAACATATTGATAAATAATCAAATTAAAATAACCAGCAAATGTTAATAAGACAAAAAAGTATTAAAGTAAACACCTTAGGGGATTAAAATTATATAACGAATAAACGAATACAATGCAAATATTATTTTTCACCTATACGCCACTTCTGCTTGTTCCACCACATCACCACCCCCTTCCGTCAACAATCAACATCACGATCTTCCTCCTCTTTGTTGTACTCATTCTTTACCCACCCCCTTGTTTAATTTTTTCCAATTTCATTTTATAGGGTTGTGGGATTTTCTTCAAATAATGAAGGCCAATAATATTTTTTAACACCAATTTTTCCATATTTTTAATAATCAAACTTTAGGAAAAAGAAGTGTAAATTATTAAATAAAGTCAAGATTATGGTTTACAAAACTTAAACATAAATAGTGGGTATTGTGAGCATATAAATAATAGGTTTTAATTAGATTTCATTTAACATATTGTGGGTTTAAAAAAATCGAAAAATATGCATATGAAAGCAAAGAAGAAACTAGAAAAGATAACTAGAAGGACCAAATTCACTAGTATATGTGGTTGAAACCAGAGACATGATTCTTAAATTTGATGTTTGGTTTGATGTTTGGAAGGAGGATAAATACTCATTATATATGAGGAAGAAGGAAAGGGCTCTTACTTTAATGGTATCTATGTTCTATATAAAGCCTTGAAAGATTACATTTTAGAGTTAACCACTTGGAGATTAGAAGTTTATGTATTAGACGATTTTGAAGCAATAGATCATGTGCATTTGAAGCTTTATTTGTATGTTCATCAATCATCAACTGGTAACGTATCATTCAAATCGTGATTAATCATATACATGTTGCTTGTTGATAAATGATTAATATTGACTTCGGTTTGTTATTTAAATAATCAACTAGAGTAATCAATTAATTAATTATTCATCTTATAATAAACTACATCTTAATTATTGATTCATTACACAATCAGATCACGTCTGATTATGTGTTTAGTAAGATCATATTGTTAAGATCGGACTTGGGACTTAAATTTTTTTTTTTTAAAGTAAACAAGATAGACACGATGACAAATATTAAGCTAATGAGCTGATTTTTTTATATATACCAAGGAAGTAAAATTTATCCTTAAGGCATTACAAGTATGCATAATGTTTAATTCTGATCTTTGTTTGTTTTCTTTTACTTCTTTAACTAATCCATTTTGGAGAAGAGCCTTAAAATGTTACGATCACTTTGGTTTTTAAAACGGGTTGAGTCTACGCTGACCCAACCATGTTCATGTTTCTTAAATATAAATTTAAACGCAGAGAAACCAAAAAACTCTAACGCTTACATAATTAAAATAATTAAATAATAATACAGATTATCTAATATTTTACTCAAATATTATAGTAAAAAATAAAAAGTTAAAGTAAAAAAGTACTTGAACCAGGTTGTTCAGAATTAAAATTGAAGTTGTTAAACTCTGTCGGTTCAACCACAATTGGTGTCCTTACGGCGGCAGTAAGCGGAATTCTTGTTCAGGCAAAAAGCGGGCTTGATCATTTGTGGCGATGAATGTCGACAATTGCTCTCACGTTGTTATTGAATTTTTTTTTTGTTGGTGTGTGTGTCTAAGAAATGAAGCTAAAACTAAAGTGAGTAATTGTTTGGTCAACTGTTTACTTTCTCGAATGAGTATTGGGCTTTATTGTTTACAAACTTTTAATGGGCCTAAATATTTTACATCGTTTTAAATTTGATTCATAAAAAGGTATTGGTTTATGTAAAAATTGAAAATCTCAACTTAAGTATTCTTGTAGGTCGATATCAAACTTTTTTGAGGATCGATGTTAAAATTTCATGAATCATGAAAATGACCGGTTACAGTTTCATGAAGATGAGCGTCAAAATTTATTAGGTGTGCTTGAAAGGGTTAATGACTTTCCTTGAAAGGGTTGGATGAATTTCTTTGACGAAAGAGTTTGAGTGAATTATATTCAATTTCATTCATTTTTAGTTATGTATGTTATACTTAAGATTTTGATTTGAATTCCAACAAATACTGCAAACTAAACAAGTTAGGAATAAAATTCAGATTCCAGTTTTATTGAGCTTTAAATGAAATAAGCACAGTTTTAAACTTTTATGAAAAAAAAGTTGAACAAAACTATTTTTAATATTTATGTTTAGTTAGTACATTTGTGCTTGATGTATGTAAACTTACATATCTTTTGTTAGTCCTATTATGTTGAAGAAAAGAAGGCAATTTATTTCTTTTTCAATAATATCCCTTGCCAATAAACACGATCTCATATTTAATAACCGCAACAATAAAATCCAAACTTAATTAACAAACCGAACCTAAAATGCGGTAAACATGAAGAACTAAATAATTTATGATGAACCACGTACGTAGAGATGAGATCGGTATCATACAAATACTGCAATTCTTGAAAACTGGGTATGAGCATCGATCAAATCTATCGGCACGGTACCAGTTCAATATCAGTATCGGTATGGTACCGGTACTATACATGTACCCATTACAAATACTTAACTTTATATGGTACCATACCTGTAGCGAAAATACCAATACCGAATTTCTTGAGAAGTGAGTACGTATAACGCTACCGTTACGGTAAGGTACGATACGGGTACTCCGTCTCAGATGTTAATCCCTTTATTAACACGTCTCAATTATATGATATTGACATTGATCATGTCATTAACGTTTGGTACATATCCTTCTGGACCTTGTTGGCCGACTGACACTAACCTATCATTGATGTGGACCGATCTACTACATAATGAATTTCTATAATTTTCGTTATTTTTTAATATAAGTATGTACATTATTTGATCTATCATTTTAGTTATAAAACTCTATAATGTTTATACGATCCGTGTTATAACTTCTACGAGGTGTGTCTGAAAAGACTCCGACATGTTAGAGCTTTTTTGTGAATAATAATAACGAAGTTTGTTTCGTGTATCAAATTAACATCAAGTTAAGTAAAACATATTTAATTACGTTTGTGTTTAAAAACTAAAAAGATATGACTGGTTAGACGTTAGATGTGTTTGACCGAATCATGATTAGGCATATATAAGCCTAAGTAGCATGTTGACCCGTGTACTATACAGGACTGTATTAAGATTAACATTATTACGCAATCATATGTAAAATTAATGGAAACAAATAAAATAAATGTTTTTTAAATTTATAAAGAAAAAAAAAAGATAAAATACAATTTATAGGGTTTCTAGAAACAAAGTTTGAAAAATAAATAGTGTATTGACCTGTGTACTTCATTTATTGTGACCTCGTATGATTAGGATGTTAAAATCTCTCAAATAGGTTTTTTAAAAGGAAAGATTGAAAATAAATTGAAATTTAAGTTGCATAATTGTGCATTAATTAAATATAATTTATTAAAGGTTTAATAGATTGTCCAACTATCGATTGTCACACGTCATATGGTTTAATAGGAGGTGACACGTGACAAATTATGCTTCTTTTTATTAGAGATGATAGATTCCTAAAAAAAATGTGTTGTAAACCAGAGAAAATCAAGAGGAATCAATTTCATTGATTCAATCTTTATTTCAAAATACAGATCCGGAGATTCCCAAATAAGTTAACCTTTCAAACTGCCGCAAAATCCATAAGCAGGCAAAAGACATCCTAGCTTAGTAGTCGAAGGATAAGAAGGAAAAAGTGATTGTCGTAGTAACGGCGAGCGAAATAGGAGCAGCCTAAACCGTGAAATCGGGGTTGTGGGATACATATATTTATTTACTTTATACTAATTACAAGAATAAGTAATAAGTTTGGCTGTTAAAAAAATAGAATTCTTATAAATTTGTCTCTTTTGTAACACAAGTATTATTGTTACAATTATAAAGGACTCCGAGTTATATGACCAGTCGAGACAAGTTGGGCTCCACGGCCCACGCTTTAAACTGAACTGTCATTTCGATAATCTAGAATATGACGTCATTTTGTTTTAAAATAAAAGTTAATTTCGTTTAAATTTCTGTGAAACGTTGGTGTTATGATCGGTACATACACGGTGGTAACTGTGAGATGGGATTTGTACAATTCCAGAAAGCAGTATAAATTTCAAGAGGCCCATACACAATGGACCATATACTTCACTAAATCAAAATTCAGACTCCGTATCTCCTCACGTGATACCAATGTAAAGTCACACTCACATATGGATTTTGTTAGGGTTATCAGAAACTCAATAACTAAATCATAATCAAATTGAGTGAATTAATGAACCAAAACGTAATATATAAGCCAACTGAGAAAATGATGGTTCAGTTATGATTTTTGATATCCAAACTTTTATGGTTCAATTATGGTTATTAACATATAAGTATATAACCAACCAAATTAACCTAACCAAACAGATTATAACCAACATTTGTTTTTTTTTTAGAAAGGATAACTATGTAAAAATGTAATTAACTTTTTATTTCAATTAACTTACTTATAAGAAACATTTTTCTGGTCTGGTTAGATCACTTTACATTAGATAAGTGCTCAAATAATATACATTTTTCATACAACATTATGTTACCATGTCATTTAGATTTCATTTTTGTTTACTTTTTTAAAGTAATAGTGGTTGAGCAAAAAATTTATAATAGTGTAGGTAAAATATATAAGATTTAAACACTTCTTTAAACTATAGTGACTTAATTGAAAAAAAATATATATATTGTGACTTAATTGGAAAAAGTTTAATGTAGGTTATATCTTGTGACATTTTTCATTTTCTAAAATATCACTAATGAAGAAACATAAAACTAAAACTTATCTGATTTAGGTAGATGTTCCAGCAAAAAGATGAACAGTCTCGTCTCAAGTCATCAATGAAGGATCTCTGATCTTGTGCTAGCTGCGATCACACGAAGAACTACGTTAGAGGGCCCAAGGAGCCATAGGCTCCGTGGACACTCCGA